>JADDOH010010235.1:0-112977 GCA_016648135.1 Agrypnia vestita
AATAAAAAAAAAAAAAAAAAAAAAAATTTGAAATATATACAGAAAACATATTATTCAATACATAAAAGAATAAGAATACTTTTTTAAAAAAAAGTTGGTTGTATTTTGAACTAAGAAATATTGCTTTTTATATATTTTGACAGTTATTGTATAACATTTTAATGCCGCAAATTTTGACGCTTACAATTTGACAGGTTTAAAATTAATGAATTCAGTCAGTCAGATAGCTCGTTAAACATAATAATTTCGTTGTCTGTCCGTTTGTTCGTCGAACTGTCTGTCTGTCCCCGTAACTTCGTGTAACATCCGTAATATCGTTCAAATTTACGGCTAAAAAACAAAATTATACTACCGGAGATGTTACTTGAACCCCGGACCTGCAAACCAGAAACGGCCGCTCAACGTGTGTTGCTACGGCCGCTTTTCCGTGGACCGGCAAAAATTAACTAAGACACGAATCAATGTTCCGTCATCTTTTACGGGTTGCAGCTAGTAATTTATAACTATGACACTACACTTAGTGCTGGTTTACGTTTTGGAGAGTTTATTACAACCGATTGTACAATGATCATTTAATTAAGAGAAAACATTAATTTTGATGTTAAATATTAGAATTAATGTTTTTCGCCTAATTTAATGATCGACATAAATAATCTCAACAATATAAAAATCAATTCTATCAATAATATTGAAGTGTATCATATTTGTATGCTCGCATACAATAAATAATATAATTTGATGACCATCTTCATACACCCCGTTATTTGTAAAATTATGTTGAAAATTACACATATTTTTTGGTTTTAATTCGAATTTTGTGACGATTTTGAGATGTTCTTGTACACAATTGATGGTTTAAATGCGTTTTCGAATCACCATCGAACACTGGAACGCATGGATTGGAGACTATGGCCCTTACAAAGAAAAGTGTAAAAATGCTCAAATGCACGCAACGATCCATGGAGAGATCCATGCTTGGAGTAAGCCTAAGAAAGTGACGAAATTAGGCTCAGAACTAGAGTAGTGGATATCATGGATCGTGTAATGAAGTTAAAATGGCAATGGGCAGGATACTTGCAAGACAGGATACTACAAGATGGCCTCCCAGAGTTCTGAAATGGAGACCTTGGGAAAATAAAAGAGGCATCGGAAGACCTCAAAAGAGATTGGCCGATGATATTGTCGCTGTGGGGGGAAAGAAATGGCTACAATTAGCCAACAACAGGGAAGAATGGAAAAATAAGGAAGAGGTCTATATCCAGCAGTGGAAAGACGAAGGCTGATGAAGAAGAAGAAGAAGATCGAACACTGAAGGAGCCTGGATGTTAGAGTCAAAACTCACGTGTACTCTACGGCACAAGCGTACATCTAGCCCATTTAAATTCTCTGTAAAACACATACTTAAGTGTGTAACACTGTAAGATGAATAATAATGATTTTCAACACAATTAAAGTTATAAGCAAAATATTTTCTTACTTTAATTAGGTTAGTTAAGTTTGAGGGTTGTTAAGTAACCTGGCGTGTTGGGTGTGTTCTGGTAGTATCGATGGCAGCACGCAGAAGGGGGAGCCAAGATGTGGGTAGGTTAAGGGTGAAAACCGGATTCCAAAATAGATAGTATCCATTACAGAATTAAACTTTCCGCAAACTTGTTATTGACTTTGTAATATGCGAATATTCTCCTATCTTTGCCGTTTAACTCATATATGAGGTCACGTGCACACAGGATGTTCTTGAAATGTATAATTGTAAAATATTATTATCTAAATATAATAATTTCATTGTCTGTCCGTAACTTACTCATGTTGCGCGGTCACGCAAGGGTTATGTTTATTTATTATTATTTCCAGTGATTTTTAACGAGTGTACAGCTAGTGAAAAATAAAAAGGTAGGCGCTAACGATATCAATATAGATTGCGGAATTTCGTTGTAGAAAGCGCACACGCTTTTATTTGGAGAGTGAAGCAAATTTTTTTTGTCCAAAAATGTATTATTTACTTTTTAGTACATTTAAAAATAAGCGTGGTTTCTTAAAAAAATCATGTAATTTAATTGTTTAATTTTCATCTAAACTATCTTTCGTAATTGATTTATGTATTGTCATCGAGAACACGTCTGTGTGCAAAATTTCAGCTCGATTGGACAGGGTTATTTGGAAAACATAAATAACCTCACAGGACTACATTCCTGCCTTGAATATGAGTTGAAAATGTTCAAGCTATCATGACCTAATATCAATAGTTATGGAGATATGCGAAATCGAAGTTTGCATTTTTTTTTCTTTACTTATTTTTTGTAAAACGTTGAACTATCATTACAATAACTTATATCGATTACGAAAAAGTCATTTGTTTCAATACAAGTTGATAAAAATGATAAAAACCCTGAAAATTTTCCAATTGGAATGTTTTTTTTTCATATTCGATTTAAGTAACTGTAATGATAGTCCAACGTTTTACAAAAAATAAGTCAGAAATATAGAAAAAAATGCAAACTTTGATGTCGCATATCTCCATAACTATTGATATTAGGTCAAGATAGCTTGAACTTTTTGGCCCATAATCAAGGCAGGAATATAGTTAATGTTTACCAAATAACCCTGCATAAGCGTGGTAGAATATAATTCAAATATTATATAAGAAACCGTTGAACTATCATTACACTTCATTACTTTCTTACTTCTCATGGTTGTATAAATCTTGTAGAGGTCTAGCCTTCTGGATGATGCCTTTCCACTTCTTTCCATCCATTGTCTTCTGCTCCTATTCCTCTTTCTTCCAGATTTTCTCCAGAGAATCCAGTACGTTGTCCATAAGGAGCTGTCTGGATCTGCCTTTCCCATGTCCCATTGCTTTAGCCTCGTGTACTATTTTAATAACTCCGTCGCTGTTTGGCCGACACACACGTCCTATCCAAGCCAGTCGGCTAGATCTGACGGTCTGTTATGAAAGGTTGTTGTTATAGAAACCGAATTGCTGTGCTTCCTCCTGCTGTTCTTAACTCCTGGACTTCCACGTACCTATTGCGACACCACGTCTAGGTCCCAGTATTGTCCTCAATACTTTATTTTCAAATCAAAATAGACTTCATTAAGATAAATTATAGAAACCTCACGGAGATGAAGCTATTTATATGGGATACGTTATGCGAGTCTTTTATAGGGTGGCCTGGGGCTTATGACCTGTGTGAGCTGGCTTAGGTGATTAAATTATACAATGCAACGTTTACCAATTACACCGTAAGAACCACACATTACCAAATTTTTGAAAGTTGTGTATATATGGTACTTCTTATAAAATGGTATATATAGACTTTGCAGCTGAATTAATTTACATTTGCTTTAACAAGCTACTGTTGCAATCAGTCCTTTGCTTTAATTATGTTTCCCCTTTTAGAAAGATGTTTCACACCTCATAAAGGTTTTTGCTTAAGATTTTTTTTTTCATGTCTTCATATAGGGTTGTTTATATCCTGCTCCACGGTTTTCTGTCGCCTTTTCATATTATTCATGAGAAGATTTTGTAATGGCAGTCATATTTGCAGTGATAAATAATAAAATAATCAGGTTTTAATCATCGAAAGTATATACGGCCGTATTATCAAATAAGCAGTATTGCTATTTCTGTGTCTAAACAGGTATTGTATGACATTGCAATACCGTCAGTTTTGAAGTTAAATATTTGACAGGTTTGAAATTAACGAATTCACCAATTAGAAAGTTCATTGTCCTTAATTGTGAATAACTTAATGTTTGTTAACGTTTTAGAGCTTTCTGATCGAATTCACTAATTTGAAACCTGTCAAACTTAAAAAGTCAGAATTGGCGGCATTATGATGTTATACAATAATTATCACAAAACAAAAAATAGAAATATTGCTTATTTCAGAATATAGCCTATAATGTAGTAAGACTCTTACTAAAACTGTTAAAGCCAAATATATCAAAACTACATTGAAATATAATGAACTTTTTAGACATTAATAATGAATTTTATGATAACAATTACTGCTGTTATTTTTATCATTGTCTACTTTCGTATTCAAAATGAACTAAATTTTGGCACATAATCCTTGTCCTCAAGAAATTTGTCACAAAACCGGAAAGGATATTTATATTTTCGATGAAAATCTGTACCGTTTGACCGATCGGACTCAAAATTTAGAAAATTATTCTTTAGAACCCGATTAACATAGGTGACATTTACTCCCTCTCCTTTCTCTCTTCCTGATATATATTCGATGCAATTCAATACCGTTCGAATCGAACCTTTGTCTCCCCCCACAAATTTATTTTCAACTAAATCCTTAACCCGTGCGACGCCGGGTACGAACAACTAGTTAAATAATAAATAGTAGTTTTATACTAAGTTCACGTGTTTGATTTATTTAATATGTCAAACTACAAAGTGATTGCTTTATACAAGAATATAATTTATAAACGTTCGTTATTAATAAAGTTAATTTTTTTATTTGCTTGTTTTATGTTTTCGCGTTTTTTGATGATTTTAAAACGCTTTTTATTCATATAAAGACATGATTTTAAACAATATATTGTGTTTACACCCGCACTTTGTGTCTTCAACACTATTTTAAAGTTAGTTTAAAAAACACATTAATTACTATGTCGAGTTACTGCTAGCAAGGTAATGTTCGTCAACATGATCGCTTACGTTTAATAATCGGACAAGCATAAGAAAACATAATTCAGAAGAAGAAGATATAGATGGTGAATTAGATTAATTTGAGGTCAAGTCTTTATTAAACGAGCAGGCCATTCATTCCCGAACACCTTGTCATTTCGTATATTATCACGGAATAAACTTCTGACACTGAAGCCGCAAAAGTTTAAATTAAATATGAGATTATAGATGTCGTTATGGCAGTCAGTGAGGCGGCTATAAATTAGTCATAAATCTGCAAACTTCCCCGAAACGGACAATTTGATTTACGTGTAAAGTTGTAATCGTTTCGACTCTTTTTTTCGGATGAAATATCTAAAAGAAAAATAGGGGTAGATTTGTTACACCCCGAGAAAGATTGCGCGATACTGCTACAGAAACATTAAATCCAAGGTGGAAATTTATGAAAGGAATCTCGGAACACGACATAAAGTATACCATTTATCAATTCTGATTGAAATATTACGTGTAATTATTATTTTGGACTATATTAAGTACTTTTTTCCGTTGAAAGAACTCAGATTTATGACGCAGATGTGTGCACATCAGCATGTGAAACACATAGTGTGTCACACACTATGTGTGTGCACATTAGCGTACACATGAAAATATGTTCTTTTGTATGCGCAATCATACAATTTTCAGCATATTATCAATTGCACACTGTCCGAATCCCTTTTAATATCTCACAACACTATCAAAGTATCGAGAATGGTCTGTAGTGATTTAAGGTGATCCACAACATTCGGGAAACGCCTGGAACAAACGAGAAGTTATGGAAACCTTCTTACAAGAATAATCTAGTAAGTTCGATAAAACAAGACTTTTCATGTATCAATAGCGCGGATTTAGGCCGCCGCGGAGTCGTCGTACTTTGACAATTCGTTTGGTGCAAAGTAGGCCTCGAGGCGTCGGACAGGGTAGCCAGTCGCGAGATAATCAAAGCGATATATAAAGCGAAATAATCGAGCGGAGAACCTAATTGTGGAGAAAAACCAATGCGACTTCATTGTGCGAGAATTGAATATTCTACGAGCGATAAATAAGTGTTTCCCAGCAATAATAATTCATACATGAAGTAAAATATTGAAAAATTATTATCATCACCATTACTATTAGCTCAAAAACCCCTGATGGGTCTTGGCCTCCTCAAGAGTCTTCTTCCACTCATCTTGGTTAAGTGCCAGCTCTCTCCAGGACTTAATCTTCTTAATTTCGGCCTTCCTAAGCTTCTTCGCCCTATCAGCCATGAGTTCAGCGGGGACTTTAGTGCTTGATGCTCGGTCATTCTCTCCACATGACCCAGCTACCGAAGTCTTCCCGTTTTATAAATTTTGTGACGTTTAGCTCCTTAAACAGAGTATAGAGCTCATTGTTGTAACGTCTGCACCGAATTCAATTTTCTTTAACCGGGCCGAAGTTACGCCTCAAAATTTTCCTTTCAAAAATGTCCAGTGCTCGCTCATTGCAAAATAGTGTAGATAAAAAAATAGCATTAAGTTTAATTCGTGTTAGGTGACATTGTATAATAAATTAATCGTTAATTAATAAATCGTTAATTAATCTTCAGTGTTTTCATTTACCTCCCGCAGGCACGATCCATGACAATATTTTGAGAATGTTAAATTTTTTTAAGAATAAAATAATGGATTTAACTCCAGATGGAACAATTAAGATGTGAAATTCATATCACAATGCAGAAAACCACCAATCTAGGCCATACACACATACAGTGGCAAGGAATGCCACATAAGCAATAAGCGGCGTGGCCGACAGTTCATAGCAGCATCAGCATTTCGGACGATTTCTTCACACTCACACAGTGGCACTACAAGACTCCTTCGTAAATTATATAAGAAGAGGCACACGCCCTAGGCGGGCTTGTCAGTCTGTCACCTACTTCCGGCCGCGGCCGGAGGCTATGGCCCTTAGAGTATTTATCATTGTCTTTATAATTATACTCATATATATTTTTCACTTGTTTTATCGAGATAATAAATCATCAAATATTCTACGCCTTTGGAGCTTTTCCGTCGCATGACGGTGGTGACCCGAAAAAGCAATTGCTCCTAACCGTCTCCAAAAAGATATATTATAGATGTCTCATTGGCTACGAAACATGTAGAATTTTTTGAATAATAAAAAAGTGGTGTAAACAAAGTTTAATTCTATAAGTTATAATAAAATATGAGTATATATATATAATGTATAAAGCAGTAATGTGTATAAAAAAATATTACAAATCAATCATAACATGTATATAGTAAAAATGGAAGTGAGCAAAGAAATACTATCGTATCTTTAAGTGTTAACTTTTTATGCTATGCTTTTTTTACAATGTTCTGAAATGGGGCTCAAACCACCGGCCACTGGATCAGTAGGCAAAAGTCATAACTACTGTACCAATTAGCTACTCAGTTTTTTTTAATTACATTTTTCTTAGGTCACCTCCATTCTTAAGACTCTTCGGCGAATGGGAAATTTTAAATATTTATGATTTTTCAGTTAATAATAACAATATTTAAATTAGTAGAAATTATTATTAGTATACTTACCTCGTTAACTGTTGTTAACGAGGTAAGTCCCTATATTCAGGTGAACTGGGCTGGAAATCTTAAGTGGATAGCTAGAATTATAACTAAATTAGCAAGGAATTTATAATAATGGGAGTACGTTCCAAGCCAAAGTTGGTAATGTTTAATGTTATTGAATCTACATGCTGGAGGTAAAATTTTAATTTTATAAATTAATTAAAATTTTAAAAGGTTATACGTATGCCTTATACTCTGGTTTACTCATTCAAGTTCTGATCACCGGAAGTCTGAGGGTGTATTTACTCAGATGAAGCTGGAATTTCAAAACTCATGGGAACGTACTGAATAGAATTCATTGAATGATTCATATATCAGCATTCCACTCATATTATTCATTGTACTAATTTAAAGGAATATTATTATTAAAACAATAAATAAGTACATTTATTTCGGGATTTTTTTAGTTAAAACAAAAAATGTATATTAATTGTTATTTAAACTGTATAGGCATTTATTAACGTACTAAGAGAGCACAAAAAATGTGTCCAATTTTCAAACTGACATAATCAAAATTTCATGCCTTTATACTATTTATCTGCAATTTCTGCACGCGTGTATGCATGCGTTAAAAACTGATATTTTTACAAATATATTTCAATTTTTTCGAAATAATTTAATGAAAGATGAGATCATAATAAGGGCCAGATCATTTTTCGACCAATGTGCTTTAATTTTTGAAATATTTGATATTTATCGACATTTTTGTCTCGGCGCTAGTAAAAATTGAAGAAAGTAAAAAAAAATGATCCATTTCATAAGATGGTGTACCCGCTAAACGTCAAATATCTCAATAATATTTCTTTTTGTGTCAATATAATCGAGATAATAATAATAATAATAATAAGTACGAGATTTTATCCAAAAATATCCGCATATTAGGGGCTGTCCAATTGAAACGATTTAATGTTGTTGGTTTTAGCTGTAATAGAGTATATAATTAGAAAAATTAGAGGAATTTTGTACATAGGAAGTATTTTCGATAGAAGAGGGAAGGCCGAGAAATATATCGAGAGAAGGATGACTGCAGAGATTAATGTGAAAGGTGATTTGAATGCATTAATTCTAAAGTACCAAAAGTAATTTATGGAAGTGAAGCCTGGAGCCGACAGAAAAGAAATGAAAGTAAGCTAATGCAGTGATAAGAGAGAATAAAAAAATTTGGAAATAACTAAAAATTTCATTTTAGCATAGTTAATTGAATTAAAAAAGAGTCTAGGCATATTAGGCGAAGAAATGAGATAATAATGGTACCAAAAATTATTAACGAAAGATACACGAACGTAAAAAACATGGCACGACCAGATTAAACACACACTGAAAGATGGTCCTATTGGCAGCCACAATAATCATGCATGCTATATGAAGATGTATGAATGTAGATGAGGCGAGAGTCGTGAGTCAGGATAGGAGAGTGTGGCACTCCAACCTATCTGCCTTGATGGTAAGTATTTAAGTAAGTGGTATAATTGTCCCTGGTGTATTTTGATTTTGGTGGTCGCATTGGATGCTTGGTGTATTATTGCTATCGAAACGGTTACACAGAGCGTCGGAGGAGGTACAATTGCTACGGGAAATTATATCCGGTTGAGAAATAAATATTCATTCAGACACTCTTTCATTGTACCTCCACAACCCACCCCTAAAAATGCGCAGAACGTGACTAGCTAACCTCAGCCGTGCTATATTGATTACATCGATAATGTTGGGTTTACCAGGATAATTATTACAAGTTCCTGCGTCCCTCGTAATTTGGCGAGCTTAGCTCCTCTCACGCTAGGGATTTTGGGTTCATATTCTGTGAGGTCACGATACCCAAAAATGATTTTTTCAAGGCTATT
This sequence comes from Agrypnia vestita, assembly GCA_016648135.1. Classification (NCBI taxonomy): domain Eukaryota; kingdom Metazoa; phylum Arthropoda; class Insecta; order Trichoptera; family Phryganeidae; genus Agrypnia; species Agrypnia vestita. The sequence goes on from JADDOH010010235.1 coordinate 9,114, forward strand.
TTTGTTGCTTTTTGTTTCTATCAAAAATAATAATTTCGATGCCTGTCCGTCCGTCCATCTTCTGTCTTTCCTCGTAACTTCGTAAAACGTACGTAATTTCGTTTGAACCCCGGGCCACCAAACCCGAACCGGCCATTCAACGCATGTTGCTACGGCCGCCTCTCCGTGGAGCGCCAAAAAGATGCTATAAATATATACTATACTCAAATATACTCAAAGACGCGAACCGATTTTTCCCCATTTTTGATGGGTTGTAGCTAATATTTAATAATTAATATAATTTAATTTAATATTTAATAATTGCAGCACATGGCATGTTATAGGTACTTTAAAAAATCGTTTAAATTAAACTTAAAATCTTCGTAATACTAAAAATACGAAACTTATCACCACGCCGTTTCCCGCAGGTGTAGGCAAATATTTATATTTTATTTTTATTTTTATTATATATTTTTATTTTATTTTGTTAACACGCACGACTCTAAAGCCATTAAAAGTAAAATATATAAATAAACAACGAATACATATAAAAAGGATGTAAAAATAAATAAAAACCTTGGCAAACAAAATATATAATAACTGAAATAATTAACACTTTTTCAGCAAATTTTCAGAATTTTTTTATTGATTTGATTTTTCAATGTCTTTTACTAATTCATTCATAAATTAACTTAAAGAACACAGAATTTTTTTCTGAAATCACAACTATGTGCACAATAAAAATGTGTTTTTTAAATATATATTTAACAATTTGTTTTTAACCAGAAATTTTTAAGTGTGATTAAAACAGAGTGAAAGAAAAATACAAGAAGAATTAAAAAATCAAGTTTATTTTATAACATAAACTTGATTTTTACAAGAAATTTGATTCCAATAAATTATACATTGAAGAACATTGAGAAACTAAATGTAGGAAAAAGAAAAATGTAAGCATAAATTATGAAGATGCCCACACTGTTGTACTGTCTTGATTCACAACTCTCACCTCATTCATATTCATATATCTGATTCATATTATTAATTGATGAGACTTCTACCATGACCATCTTCCAGAATCTGGCCATGCCAAGTCCTGCGCGAATGTCCTACGTTTCTGGACGTTTTTATTATTTATTTATCTTGATTTATCGATAGAAAAAGAGCCACTCAAATCATTTCAAATCACTAGGAAGAAACTGTGCCGAGATGAGTAGCTTACAATGTAGTGAGAACAAAATACTATAAATATTAAAAAAAATACTAAAAAATTTTAAAATTTATCAAAAAATAAAATATATTATTATGAATATAAATTACTATATCCACATAAATTATTTACTAAAAATTGGCCGTATTCTAAACTAAGCAATATTGCTATATCTGTATCATGAAAGTTATTGTATAAAATTGTTATGCCGCCAATTTTGACGTTTTACGTTGACAGTTTTGAAATGAATGAATTCAATAAATTAGAAAGCTCATCATTCATAATTATGAATAACTTTCTGATTGATTGAATTCATTTCAAATCAGTAAAACTTCAAACGTCAAAATTGACAACATTACAGTGTTTTACATAACTGTCAAGAAACAGAAATAGCGATATTGCTTTGTTCAGAATACGGCCGAATATCTTCTTAGAATAATATCAGTTAATAATATACAAAATTGCTCCATTACTATATATAATTGCATATTTTTTCACCTTTTCAATATTTTTTATCGTTTTATGATAGTATATAGTATTTAAGATGCAAATCACATCATCTTTACTACAAAACTATACGGATTTATGGACTTCATTCAAGAACAAGTGTCTATGTAGATAAACAATAAATACATATGTTGGTTGCAGGTGTCTCTGTAAGCGATTTTATATATACGAGTACATATGAGTATATGTTTTAAAAAATACATTTAAACATGTTGAATTAATTTTCTTACTATTTTCAAACTAAGCTAACTTCTGTGTCCTGGAATTGGGCCCAAACCACCGATCATCAGATCACTAGGCAAGCATCATGAACTACACAAATAAGCTATTCAGCGCTAGAGTTAAAACTATTATAATTAATTGTGTTTTAAGAAACTGAAGTTGAAAGTTTTGATTCCCATTACTATGTTTAAAGATTATTTGAAAGTTCTTTTAAGGGATTTCTTTATCTAAAGTTGTTTATATTGTATATCTGATTTATGATATAAATACGTAACTTTTATCTTAATTAAGGCTTAATTGGATTAACTTAAGACTATTGGTCTTTTAAAAATAATAAAACTTTAATGAAGAAAATCTTAGGAAATCTGAAGCAGCAAAAATTCTCGAACCTTCTGGTGCCGCCAAATTTATACAGTTAAGTATTTTTAGAATTTTCTATATCAATGTGAATATTTTCAGCTCTGAAAATCGTTTCCATTATGAGATGTAAGCTTTGAAATATCAATAAATTGTAAAAATAAAAAATTTATTTTATTTTAAACGATTTAGAAAAAAAAAGTTTTTAAAGGACATTTTCAGCAATTTATTTTAACGTGTTGAGTCTTCTTACTATAAATGCATAGCTTTGTTCGACTTTTTTCCTTTTCACTACTGTTTGTCTTTTTCAGACTTTTAATTACTTAGTTATTTGACATTAAACCAACATTACAAACAAAAAATCGCTCATTTTAAATTGGAATTATTTACACTCTACTTTATTAATTTTTTATTATTGCGTTGTCTGCTAAGCCTAAACTAGGTTATGGTGATGCATATCCTCAACATGTAGAGCGTACGAAACGAACACATGAAAGCGCTCGACAAGTGCGCTATCGGCCACGGAGCAAACTTGTTAACTCGATCTAATAAACCTAATTCAATAATGTAAATATAGTCATTCCTGTATACCAGAGTACACAATTATGCATATTTCACTATAATCACTCAAAGGACCCATATACTAGAGGAGGGACTCTTTCGTATTATTTCTAGACTGTAGAAACAGAAAGAATTACACATATTCGAGAATATTCCAACACTCTGGAAGTTTTAGTTTATTGGAAATTACTAGAAGGTTCTTGAATGTATGGTAGAAATGCCGACTGAATTCGCGAAACGTCAGGAAACCCGAAACTGTATATATGTAAATAGGACGCCATTCCGGAGTATATTTTTTTGTGACAGTTCGGTAATTCAATGAAAAATAATGCGGCGACTAGCGCAAATAAGCGCAATAACAGATTTGCAAAGACTAGAAGACGAGTATTAAGTGGAAGATTCTTGAGTGGAAAGTGTGTAATTATTTCAATTTACATAATACTGTCGCATTTACGTACTTGTTCAGTGATTTTCGTGATTCAATAAACTCCGACCCGACTGCTTTCTTCGAGACCTCCACCAAGAAGCATCGACTGGTACGGTAGCGTGGCAAGGCTGGCGGTCAGCCTGCAGTGAAGATTTGATGATTTATTGTCTTTCTTCTGGTTCCAGCCCCCACATATAAATACCCCCGCAAACGCAATCGTACATGGTAGCTGACAAAGTATTTTAGATTTACCTTGACATTAACAATTTTTTTTGCTTTATCTTATATTTTAAAGTTTTAACAATAATTTAAGTTTTCACTCATCTCAAAATTCTTAAAATCGATTGAGTTTTAATTTTCTTTTTTTTTACCAATTCAATTTATTTATTTATAACATAACATTTACATTACAAACATATGTTTAATTCGTAAATATTATTAATAAGTGAGATAATATACAAACAACAAAATATCAAACGTATATAAATTCATTCATATCAAAGGTGTAAGAGAATCCTGCTTCGGAAAACCCCTTCAGACACATGGAATATATCAATACCTAAAGCGATTTTGTTCAGCATAGCTGTGGCTCTTCCAACAGGCATAACCATCGGCAGGTTGGTCCTGTATATTGGAATGTGAAACAATCTATGCTGACGATGTCTAATGTAATTATCAGGAACATACAAACCAATGCTCTTCATAATTTCAGGATTATCGATCATACCGCGCAACAATCGATAAAAATGTGTAATATAATACTGTAAAAATGTGTAATGTAATGTAATATAAATACACATTTCTTCTATCCCTATATTTATTTATTTATTTCCAAAATATATAGGTTCTTAATAATAATTTAATAATAAAAATATAAGATAAGATTACACAATTTTTTTTTGTTAGATTTGAGGACTATGCTACTCTACTAGGCTATGCCTGTCCCAGAGTGGCGTTATAGAACACAATTATAATATTTTTTTGAATTCGTCAATAAAATTTGTTTCCATAAGGTAATAATTATGTATTTACAAAGTATCAAGTGCAATGTTAGTGATAGGTTGAGTGAGTCATAAGTCCAAGTGTAAATATGTGTAGAATATTGTTTAATGTTAAAAGGGTTAAAGTTTTGTTTAAGATTATTTTTTATTTTCCTTAATTTATTTATTTATTTATATAGGTATATATTTTTATTTATAGACATTATTATGCAATACAATATACAGAAAGTAAATTTTCAGTTGCTGTTCTATCTTTAGAGGTATTTGCTAAAGATTTTATTTTATTAATTGAGTATATCCTGATTGTCGGGAAGTCTGTTTTAAATATGTTAAATATTTTAGGCCCTATGTATGAGTAATTTTTCTGACCATATGTTGTCTTAGTTTTTGGTATTTCGTCAAGGTTTCGTAATGCTTGTCTAGTATTATGTGAATGCGAGTCACTGGTTGCTGTCAGGTGGTTTGTGTTTTTGATGTAGAAGATGAGGGTAGACTAAACGAACAGCTGTCTAACGTCCAGTACATTAAATTCTCTGAATAGTCTGTCTGTATGTATAAACCTTTTCACTTTCAACACAATCTCTTTCAAAAATCTTCTATTGTACATTAAGCAAATCATTGCCATGTTAAATAATATTTAGCAGAATATTTAGCTAACCAATCTCAGCGCATGCGTGTCGCACGGCAGTTGGTACTCATAATAACATATTTCCAGAACACTTTCATGTTGAATTAAGCCCGTATCTGTCTGTCTCCGCAAAAAGCTTTCGAACAATTTTGTTGATAGGTTTCCTAAAGCCGAATGTGGGCGAACCGGTAATCAATTTGATGGAAACCGGGATATCAATTTTTGGATTTCAATCTTCCTGCCTTCAAATAAAATGGTTTGAGAAAACAACGATATAAATTGAAGAGTACCGTTCCAAAACACCAAAGTCAGAAGTATACATCCAACTTTACGAAGATATACAGGGTGTAACGAAACAAATCCACAATATTTTACATGAAAATTTCTGCCTGTATTCGGAGTCAAAAAAAGGACATCAATGTCCTTATATCACTGCTACCGAGATAATAAGATACTTTTAAATTGGTATATTTTTCAATCATTATAATTTTCTGTAAACATCTACATACTATTTACTTTTATTGCATATTATACATTTATTGGCTTTTATACAAGTCAAATAAAATTACTAATACCTTGCAGAGAAATTTTGAATTTTAATTTCTACAAGGTTAAAACGTTTTTATTTAATTTGTATTGTCAAGAGACATGTCTGTGGGAGGCAAATGAAATAATAAAACAATTAACATTTTTATTTATCACGCTAAAAGTCACTGGACACGAATTATATCGGAACATTGTTCTTAAATTTATAGTTAGAAATGTTAAAATGTTTCTAGAATATTTCACAAACTTATTATTACATTGTTTCTAAATTCAGTCTATTATGCATTTAACAAAATGTTATCACTTCAATCACTCACAAGAAAATTCTGTTCAATTTCACAAGTAGCTACTCTCTTGATTTATTATAGCTGGTGTCATATACGCGCTAGCAACACACGCTGCACCGTTCGCTCTCTATCGTGTTAGTCCGCCGTCAACAATTCAAAAACTCATGCACGCATCGTAATACCCTCGGTTTTATAGATAAACCAGCTGCAACCCTTCAAAAATGACAAAAAATTGGTTCGTGTCTTTGTTAAGCCCTAGTATATATTATAGCATTTTTGGCGATCCATGGAGCGGCAGCCGCAGCAACATGCGTTGAACAGCCGATTCAGGTTTGGTGGCCCTGGGTTCAAGCCTCATCTCTGACCGTTTAATTTCGTTTTTTTAGCCGTGAATTCGAACGAAATTACAGACGTTACATGAAGTTATGGAGAAAAACAGACAAACAGATGGATAGACAATAAAATTATGACATTTGATAAAAATTTTTTTCGATGTTTCGAGAATTTACGATGACATTCCAGTCTTTCTGAGATTTGTATGGATCATCTAAAAATTTTCAAATCTTCCAATTTTAATGTAAAAGGTGTAGTGTTGTAAAATCATCAATTACGTGTAATTCTTTCTGATTACTGTCTCGTTACAGTATTAAAAAAATAATATTTTACTAGAGTATCTATTACTGCCCCCATGGGAGCAAATTCGCCAGGGGCGTGCAGTCAGAACAAGAATGACTTTTCCTAAGCATATATTTTAAAAAGAAATTGAAATCTGCGATATATCTCGTAATATTCCCATCACAATAATTAGCGTATGTAGCCTGATAGCAGAAACACTAATTGATAAGAAGAAATAATTGTGAAGAATAATAAAAAAAAATTGCCGGACTGATATTGATGTGTAAATCAAAAATAAATATGTGTAATAAGGCGATGATGATGATATTTGCAATGAATTACCCCGAAAGAACGTTCAAAGCATCGATATTGCATGGCATTCTATTCTGTAAGACGATATTCAAAATAAATTATTTTCATGGTGGTCCATCGTTTTATAGAAGATAAGTTAGAAATATTGAAAAAAATGGAAACGTTGAAAGCAGTTATTTCCATGATTATTAATATAAGTTCATTGGCTCAAAATAATCTCAACGTTTAGTAAAACTTTTGTGTCTTTTTTATTTCTATTGCAAATAAAATAATAAGAGTTTTTTTTTTAAATGCTATTTTTATAGAGCTTACCTTCTTATAGTATTGTTACGTGTTGTGGCTAGGGAAGATTTATTAATTATTGATTAATTGACCACTCAATGTACAACGTCACCTAAATTGAATTAAACTTAACGCTGTTCTTTTAATTACACTTTTTCGCAGTGTATCACTCCTAAATGCACACTTTATTATCGCTGAGTAACAAATATTTAACATTCTATCCGATTCTCGCTGGTAGTATTTATCGCATTTATTTCGCCAGTTTGTTACTTCGCTTGATTATTCGCTTTATTTATCGCTTAGCAATTCATGACTGGGCAAACTGGGCGTCGTCTCGCGCGTACTTCTTCACACTGAACTAACTTTCAAACACTACAACTGCGCAGCGGCCTAAATCTGCGCTATTTATACCTGCAAATGCTGGTATTTTCGTATTTTATAGATTATTCTAGTGTTTAGGAGAAGGTTCTCTTTGCTTCTCGATTGTATCAAGCATTTCCAGACGCTCGTAGATATTTTCCGAAGGTAGATCATCCTAGATAGGCCATTTTCGATCCTTTCATAGTGTTATTATTTTTAATAATAACACTATGGAAGATATATATATATATCCTTCCATAGATTATTTTTAGCATCTCGTTTCACAATGATCTCTTTTCAGACATTTTGTAAAATAAAGTTTAAGGTTAGTAAATACTCTTCATACACAATTACGCGTCGCTTAGGTGGTTTGGGCATGTTGAGCGAATGAATGAGGAAAGAATGGTAAGAAAGATATATGATGCAAGTGTTGACGGCGCCAGAAAGAGAGGGCGACCACGGAATACGTGGCATGACCAGATCAACTAGATACTGGAAGATGGTCCTGTTAGAAGCCTGAAAAACCGTCGAGCTTGCATGCGAGATGTATGAATGTAGACGAATTGAAAGTTGTATGTCAGAACAGAAGAGTACGGCGCTGTATCCTCTCTGCCTATCCCCACGGGGAAACGGCGTCATGGTAAGTTAGTTAGTTAGTATAATTTTTTATTTTCAGCTCGGATTATAGTATACGGGGTATTATTGAACAGTACTACTTGATCAAGTATAGCACTAATTTCGTTTAAATTAGTGTTTTAAATTAGGGTGATCGTGCAGAACTAGGTCACTTAAGGGAAAGCTCATCATAGTGACGCAATTAGCCTATAACGGAGGCCTCCTTTGGAATGTTCCTTTACGTAGCAAACGAACCATCTACCAGGAATCAAGCGGTCGAGCGTGTGATTAACCATTTTAGTATTATCTGCACCTCATGCCAGGGGCGAACATTCCATTTAATCAAAAAATCTGTGCATACTGTAATTTCCGCCAAATAAATCTTATATATTATGTGAAACAAATATTTGTTTAATATTTTGTTGGTCAAATAATTAGTTCCGTCCGTATTTCATTTATTGAAAGCTGCGCATGTGTTTAACATAATTTAACGCAAAATCTGCCCCAAACGCCTGCCGCATGCATACCAACTAAATTTTCTCTCGCGCCTTGCGGTGATCTGAATATAGGTCTATGCTTAAAGAGACGTGTTGCGAAATGGCGCAGATGTTAAGTTTATTATGGTTCATTGGTTGAAAATATCGATATTTGGTAAAATATTGACATTTTTAGTTAAATATAATATTTTTATTTTTGAAATGTTAATATTTAGTAAAACATACAACTTTTTTTAAAAGATCACAATTTATTTATAACGGAAACTAATAATACAAATCATTTTACATGAAAATGCATGATTTTGTGAAGCAATTTTAGAATGCATTTCATACAAATTCAACTTCAACAACAATTTTTTTTTAATATTATTAAAAAACGTTATTAAAAAAAATATTATTTTCAAAATACAGTAGATGGAATAAAACTATAGTATTATTCAACTTGAGTGAAATTATACATGATTATTATAATTATAATTATTATAGTATGTTAATTCTTAACAATACATTAATTTTTTTCAATACGAATATCAAAAAATAAAATTAACATCGTATTTTTAATAATATAAAACCTTTTTAGTCTTTCACACGATAACTTTTAATGTAATAGTGTATTGGTGAAGGTGTTGTGCGGGTCGCAGGAATGAAAGGGTGATAATAGGTGTGGAGGGAATGTTTTTTAGCGTTTGTAGAGAAGCTCTGGCACGTTAAAAATACAATGACACAACATGTAAAATCAGAACAATGATAGAATGCGACCACTATTACTTGGCATGCGAGGGAGAGCGTCCCTGTCGCGTAACAGAAGTTACCAGGATGTAAATTTATTACACAATACATAATGTACAGAATGTCCGGTGACCGGCGTCGTAGCCTTTAACAGAAATTCGTTCGGGCAGCACTAAAGAAGCCAAGCAATAATGGCGGCCGTTCTATCTGTCAAACTGTCAGACGGTAATATCGGTCCATTATTTCCTTTTTCAACTTCGTAAAACTTTAATACTTCATTGGCAATTGTTCTTGCATCATCCCGGACTGTTAAGGATGTTTTGGCGAGGGGTTACCGCCGGGTGCGGGCGGGGCGGATTGTCGCCGCACGCCAAGTTATTGTGGTCAAGCAATAGTGTTTTCGCGCCCGGCGGAAGGTCCGCACGAGACGGGAGCGTAGCGTGGATTCCTCCAGATGGGATCCCACTGTTGACTGGCCTCGTATGCACCGGAAAAAGTTACCCTCTTCCTTCCACAATTCTTGCTAGTCATTCTTGTTTTCAGCATATTCTTGCTATTAGCACATTATTGTTGTCAACACTTTACATTGGAATTATCATGCCCTGACGTTTACAGCACTTGGAGAATTGGGTGTCAATTCCACTTTTTTCTAGTTAACATTATTGATACAATCATTTTGATGAATTATAATTTTATTATTTGTGAATAAAATAAACAGGCATTATTATTTTCTTTAAAATATAGATCACTAGCCGAGCCTGCGCGGGCGTAGATTTTTAGTACACTGTTTGAATCGTCATAGAACTTTCGTGAATCTTCTAGAACATTCTAGACACACCGACACATTCCGCCACTCAGTTTAAAATCTTATAGAACCTTCTCCTTCCAGAAATTTCTAAAGCAGGTTTTTCCGGAACTTTCTAGACTCACCGACACAGTCGGCGCGCCTATTTTGAAACAATTTGAAGCGTTTGCGGCCTTCTCATAACAAAACAATGTGCTAGAAAGCGCATTTTTGTCACCCACTCCCACCAAACTCGCATATTTTCGATGTGACACCAAGGGCTATCCACCACCATAACCACCGGTGGGTGGTTGTGGCTGGTTGTAGAGAAAACTTGGCGGGTAGGGAAACACGGGTTTCTTTTTATATACTGATTAGATACACACCACTTTTGCAAAATCACAGACAATTAGGGGACAAAAATAATGATCAAGATGATGATAACAAACTAGTGCTACATTATTACGCTAGTAATAATGTAGCACTAGTTTGAACCCTTATAATACGAAAACATAAAGATTATGATGCTTACATTTTTTTTGCGTTGTAAAACTAATTAAACTAATTGAAAATATCTATTGCGATAAGTGTTTCAACTGCTTACACTTGCCAATTCCAAACGCGGCGAAATCGAAATCCTATGGATTAAATCCATGGTCACCAAAGGGATGTAGGGAGGATTAAGAGATTGAAAGTAGAAATTCCAATTAAATGGTAAATTCATTTGTATTGGTGAAGCTTAGAAAACTTTTCCCTTGATAATTAAACTGAAGTAAATAAATCACTGGAAATAATGACATATATTTCTTCCGTACGGCAGTCTTGGGTTGAGTGATGAAGCAGAATATATCCTCAACTATATCGAAATATTCAGCCAATTAATGATTACGAACCGTGGTAGGTTTATTTTCCTCTCGCACGAGCTCGGGTAAATTTTGAGGTGCAAACCTTTAAAATTGCATATTTTCTTCTTCTTCTGTTTCTCTTTCTTTTAGTAGACCTATTTGTTCTGTTCACCAGAGGATAGCGCCTCCTGTGAGGTGGACTCCCAGCTTTTGAGAGGTCTTTTGCGAGGGCGGGTACCTATGTAGTGCGATACAAGGGAGCCTGGTGCTGTCAATGTCAGCCTTTTTTCCTCAAAAAGGGCACCCAAAAAAAATCGCAATTAAATATAGAAAAGACATCAATTCTACACACCAATGCTAGGAAAACATGAAATTAAACAAATGTAGTGGATATCAGAGTAAAATGCGCGATAATTTACGGATATTGTCTTGATTTTTATAAATTATTAAAGTCTCACAAAGACGATACTAATTGTATAAAAAGCATGTATGGAAGTCATTTTATAGGACGGAACAAGGTATGAGCTGGCTTAAGTGATCACTCTACACAATGCAACTTCCACAAATTCCATCCTAAGAACATCTATATAACTAATTTCATCTCTGTGATACTTCTATATATATCTTAATTAATTTATTCCCTCTGTGGATAAATATGATAAATATGTACAGTAATTGTGTTCTCAGAACACACAAACAAAAATATTGTAAGGATATTATTTTTTTTGTCTAAATTATGAATCGAAAAATTTCAAATACCAATTTTATCAATAATCAATAGTGTTAGATATTTGAAAATTCAAAGTTTGCATTATTTTTCAATATTCGTCTTTTTAAATTTTAAAATAAGAAAAACTTCGGTGGTCAAGTGTAAAGAATGACTGAAGAAAAAACACCGAAGTCCTTGCTGAAGATCAATATGGCAAAGGAGATTAGGAAGGCCAAAATTGAGAAGGGGCGATAATGTTCTCAAAGACATATCAGTCTTAGAGACCCAGAACTGGAAAGAGCTGGAGACTAAAGACTTAGACCAGTAGAGGAAGAATCTTGAGGAGGCCAAGACCCAACAGGGTTGTAGAGCCAAGAGTAATGATGATGATTTTTGATTTTTTTCTAAGGCGTTGGACAAGAAAGTATCTAATATCGAATATTACACATACGATAGTAAAACTTCCCAATATACTTTTAACTGAACTCCAATCCTGAAAGGATATTTTCACCTCACGCATTAAGATATCTGATTAAACCCTCACCTGGAACAAATTTTACAAAGTTATATAAGTACTCTTATGGGCTCATCCAGTGCAACATCCGATGCAAGCCGCTGGCTTAAAATTTATCTTCTTCTTCTTCTTTTTCTTTTTAAAGACACATATGGTCTGTTCTTCAGAGAATAGCGCCTCTTATGAGGTGGCTTCTCAGCTATCCTTCCTTCTTTTGGGAAGTTTCCTGCGTGGGGCGGATTCTTGGTAAGGTTTGGGTTCTTCTTCACATAGATCAGCTAATTGAACCCGGCCAATGCCTAAATATTTGAAGGTATCGACCTCTGGGTTTGTTTTCTTCAGTTAACTTACATATTTTGGGTATTTTAGAGAAGTTCATATATTGCCATTTTGTATTTCTTACGAGCATTGTATAGTATGTCAAGCATTATTTGTAAGTCATTATTATTCTCCGCTATAATTATAACGGTTATAAAATTGTCCTATTTGGAGCTATTAGATGTCTTCTATTATCCATTACCAAATTGAACAAAAATGGACTATTTTCTTATCGTATAGGTACGTATAGGTATAAAGGTAATATCCTTGGCTTTACCCAACCGAGTTTCTCCAGGGCATGCTTGGCTACAATAGTCTAGAGACTAGAAGGAATGTGTATTTGATTACACATTTTTATCGATTGTTGCGCGGTACGATCGATAATCCTGAAATTATGCAGAACATTGGTTTGTATGTTCCTGATAATTACATTAGACATCGTCAGCTTACATTGTTTCACATTCCAATATACAGGACCAACCTGCTTGTTGGAAGAGCTACAGCTATGTTGAACAAAATCGCTTTGAGTATTGATATATTCCATGTGTCTGAGGGGGTTTTCCGAAGCGGGATTCTCATACACCTTTGATATGAATGAATTTATATACGTTTGATATTTTGTTGTTTGTTTATTTTCTCACTTTTTAATAACATTTACTATTATTTAGTTATAAATAAATAAATTGAATTGAACCTGTCATTATCGGAATTGTATTTCTAAGATTATTAACATTGCTAACTCTGGAATTGCCTAGCATCGTCGACAACAGATGCAATCTTCATTATGAGACAAATTTAAAATTTGTATGATTTAAAATATTAATTCATAAGAAAAATGCATCACTTTCAGTTTCAAGGCGTTTGTTTTACTCCTAGTCAACCCACCAGAAGATAGTGAAAGCGATGATTACGAATATGAAGGCTTCCTAGCTTAAATAGGTGGTTCTTGGCGAAGAGTCGAATGGGGGGAGTCGAGGGATGGGCTGGAAGGGTTCTTCTCTCAGGCTTGTGAAGGAATTCGGAATTGGATTCTCTGAAGTAATAAATCTTTCTACCAAATTAGAATAATTCTTTGCCCCCAATATAATTAACGTCTAAATTACCACGTAATAATAAGAATATAAATATTTTGATGACATTTATATAAAAAATCGATATATTTTGGTATTACTTATTTTATAATATATACGCCCTGATTTGGGCTTTTACATCATAACTATCATAGTAGGTACATAGGAATAACCATGACAAAAAATGGTATAATATTAACAACATAAATACAAAAAGTCAGAACAAAATACAGTGAGTAATATGTACTGCTATTTGAGCTTCCTAGAGAGACTGTGTGATTTTAGTAATAACATTGATCTGTGTTTTCTTTATATATTGTGCATTATTAGTATACCTTTTTATTTTGTGTAATTATTTTGTATTATTATTATCATTTTCAAGTATTTTAGTTTTTATATGAAGGTATATTTTATTTTAGGAATTTTGAAATCACATTTATGTATATTTAATACCTTAAATATTTTTTAAGATTGATTATACAGTATTCGTATTAATTTAGGTCTATATTTACAATTTTTTCTTCGTCTTCTATTTCACATGAATAATTTTAAATGTTATTTTATTAATGTTACATTAATATTTATATGGCGGACCAGGTCTTAAACATTCATTAAATTAGTCTTAAACATGCAATAAAGTAAACTCATCTTTATAATTATTATGTAAACCAAAATATTACAGAAAATACACAATGAAGGTGGAAGATAACAGATTGACAAACATATATGGCAAATGGTATTTGAATTCATAAAAATTTCTTTATTTGAACTAGAAGATAAAAACTCCAATACTAGACATAATCTAGGTTATGTACCGCTTACAAAATTAAGTACCGTTCGTTATAAGTTATACGCAATGAGTATATTATTACGAGAAAAATATGGTTTTCGATATGACATCTTGTAACTTTGCCGGTAGCAGATAGTTAGGTGTGTTCGGTTACGAAGTAAAACTTGTTTGAACTCAGGTAAACTATCAAATTCTAACCCCAAAATGGGTGCATCTTCACCACGTAGTGTTTGGAAACTTAAAGACGCCATGAATTGCTCACAGACAATTTTCTTACACCATCTAAATTCTTCAGACCTAAGTCTGACTTCTATCTTTTCAGGTAACTACAAATTTCATTGAGTGGAAAAATTTTCCAAAATAATTCACCGTTTTACGACACATTCAACATTATTTTTTCGAGATCGATACTTTTGTTAAAATTTTTTTATTTGAAAGGTATTAATAAATCGCCAACTAAATAAAAACTTGTGGCATTTAAGTACAGTTTCCGGCAAACGTCCTGAAAATTTTTGGCGAAGTGGGGGAACGCGCAGAAGACAAATTTTGGGTCTCCTTGGTGGAATGGTATATGCGCAAACTTTCCCCCACTACGCCGAAAATTGTCAAGATGTTTGCCGGCTACTGTAATGAGGGATCAATTAGAAAAAATATCCGTTGAAAAATTATAATATTTATTCTGAATATTTTGAGTGTGTTCTAAAAAATCATCTTTAAGCCTATATATGAATTTTCTGTGATATGTTTATTTATTTATCTTTTTGTTATTTGTTTTTAAAATAATAATAATAATAATGATAAACAAGGAAAACTAAATAATGCCGGTATGAAAGTTCCATGTTTGTACCTCGGTGGAAACAGAATATTTTTTTAATGAATAGATGTTTTCGATTTTAACTCTTTATAAATAAAGGTATTTTAAGTACATTTTTTCCAAGTCACTTCTTGTTTTTAAGACTGTATAAAATCATCTACGACATCACCTTTGTCCCTGAATATAAAGTAGACTCTTGTACACACACATTCTAGACGTGCCATGACCAAAAATTCAATCTCTATTTCATAGTATGTTTTGAAATTACATCTTCACAGTAAAATATGTTTTCATGAAATCTCCTATGTAAAAAATATTGGTTATTTGAATATAATCATTCTAATATGAAACTTTACCTGTCGGTGAGAATAAAAATATTTATTTAATTATTTCTATAATACAAAATAATATAAATAAACTTTACAAATCAATTATTAAAATGGATCTTTATTATGTATTCTTCCAATATTTACGTGATTAGTCACTTAGGCTAAAAATAAGCATCTAGGACAGGTGAGAACAGAGTCAATGGGGGTTGTTAATGCTAAGTTATTCAATTTTTTGGAGGTTTCGGTGAAGAAGTTTACCCCCAAATATCGCGTCTGAACTCATTAAAATGTCCCATTATTCCATTATGGGTAGAAAAAATCGCTAAAAATGCACATATTTGATCAGACCGTAGTCAGGAGCAGAGGACGAGCAGGACCGAAGGTAAAAACGAGTTACCGAATGTTGGAAACAAACATTAATCGCGTCTGCGAATCCAGAGTTTTGAAATATGCCCCCAACTAACGATTTTAAATTGAATTAAACTTTGCCAGGTAGGGAGAAGTAGAAAATAAATCAACCATTCCTGTTTCTCAGGAAAGGTCGGAAAAACTTTTTTCTTGCCTACTTAAATTAATCACTCGAAAGAAACTTTGCTGTCTGAAATGTAAGGGAATTAATTAAATTCTCGGTAAATATCATGTGTGCCATTTCACCACCGAAGGAAATACAACCACTCTTTAGGGGTTTTTTCTCGAGCGTTTGTTCAATATGTAACTAACCATAGCGGCGTAAAAAAATTATACACTTAATCTTCAACGAAACAAACAAGCTTAATTAAGCTTATACAACAATTATTTAATTACTATGTACACTTATTTAGTTAATTATAAGTTAGAACAAAGAAATTCTTCTTAACCATCGTTTTGCTTTCAGGATTCTAGGCAGTATTTTTTAAACAGTGCAAAAAAAAATTTAAACAGATTAAAATTAAATAGAAATGACAATGCCAACAATTCTGGATAGATGTGCACTTTTATGACATAACACACGTACAGAAATCACAGATTATAAGTATGAACTTTTTTAATTTTATCAGTGGGAAAATTATACATGATCGTAATCGTTATGTAAATAATGTAAACTTAAATAATGAAAAATAAAAAAAATGAAAATTGAAAGGCGTTTCCTGAAAACTCACATTTTATAAAACAATTCCCGCAATGATTCAAAAATAAATCAATTTTTTTTGATAAATTTAATTTAATTTTATTTATCAAAAATTTTCCAATCTAACAGATTTATAGTGATCGAGAAATAAGTAAATAAAAAAAATTCACTTTCCAAATAGCAAACAAATATTAAAATAAAATTATATGTCAAACCAGACGCCACTTTGCTTTATGTGAAAATAATTTAATTAATTTTTCAATAATTAATCACTTTTTTTCACATGATTGCAAATGCCACTCTTATGGGCGTTTTTGAACAAATTTTTTTTCGGAGCCTATAGGTATTCTTTTTTTATTGAAAATATCACATTTGTATTTTAAATAATAGTAAATATACTGTTGAAGCAAGAAATTTAAAAATTTAAATTCAGACTTAAATTCTAATTAATTAACTTTTGTTAAATTCACCTACTTTTTAACCGTTAAGATGAGAATACCCATTAAATACAACCGGATGAAAATATTTTTCTGAAGGTAATTTTTGATATGAATATTGCGATTTTGTATAAAGATAAGTTTTGAACGATAAGCGGTCTGCCAAGATTAAGGCATTAAGACTTGTATAATAGTCCAACGAGCAGCGGAACGGGTCATGGTTAATATGCAGACAGCCAAGTTTTCAACTACATATGTTAAGTTTAAGTAAAGTGCATGATAGCAAGGCCTAGAACAAAGTTGTTTATAATCGATAAGCAGCAAGTTAAATTTATTTAAGTACTAGTATATCGAAGAAGGATGGTGGGCTAATGAACCTGACGTCATTATAAAAAAACATGAATTTGAAAGTCTTTTTCAGATAGAAGTCTTCGTCATGTGTGCTTCTAAAATTTCATGAATCAAATAGACGACAAAGTACGGCAGTCTATGACCCTGCTAGCTAGGTGAAATCCAAACGGGCTTCATTGAGCCAAACAGCAAACAAAGAATTGAGAAAAAAAATTGAGAAAAATAAAGGTATTCTTGAGACGACTATGGCCCGTTTTGAGTTCTCTGTATGATGTTCTATGGAAGACGGTGAAAATTATTAATTTAATAATAATTGAATAGCCTTATACTGCACGTAGACTATCGAATCCAAACATTACAAATATGAGTAAATCTTCCTTCCAGTTGCGACTTTGTGTGCTATGTTGATGCTGTACTTTATTTATTTTTCATAAGTTTTTATCAAAGTAAAATCCTGCCGTAGGACAGACTTATCGTGTCTATTAAATAATTCTAACGAATTGGTTTTAAAAGATGATGTAAAGTATGTAACCAGTTATAATTGAGTATTAACGATATCAATTCCATGTAGCTGCTGGTACATTGGACGTCGGTACGAAAATTGAGCAGGCGTACGGGCACTAACTGACCCATTCACGCGGGTCTTTTATTATCTATTAGAACTATGGAGTTCATTTTTTCTTGATTCCGAGTATTGTAGTTCCCTGATTGACTTTTTTTAGTTTCTCCTGGTCTTGATTCATGTTTACACTTTTATTTTATATATCCATTTTGAAAGAGGTCGTTCACTTGCTCATGAGCTTCTCGAGCTTCGTTTTTTCTTGCAACATGTAAAAAATTTCCAAGAATCCTTCTATTGAAGGACGTCTAAGTCTTTAGTTCTAGAAGATGGAGATATTTGTGCGTCTCGTGATTCAAGGGATACGCATCATTTGCCCCTAGTACTACATCTCAAAGGCATCTAACATATATCATTTTTTATACAACAAAGTCCTTCACCGATGCTACCAACACACGCACTATGATTTCACAATAATTTCATTTGTTGTGAAATTTTATGAACAACTGAAGCAAAATTAATAAAATTTCTGTAATTATAGATCATAGATAATTTGGATTAACAGAAACGGTGAGTTCACTCATATCTAAATATGTTATTTATGAAGATGTTAGTTATGAATATTCTTATTTTGAAGATATAAATTAGCATTTTATAACAGAACTGGAACATCAAAATATTAAATGATAAATGAAAAACTGAAAGTCAAACTTTAAAAGTCAGCAATTTTTGACGAAGTATAAAGCTAGTCCAGTACAGGTCATTTAACGTATTTATGATAGTTCATAATATACCCAGTTGTGCTTCGCTTAGATAACTTACATACATAGATGCTGCCTCGCTTACGTAAGAAAAATATGTGAGAAAAATTGTCAAAAATGAATCTTGTAAACTATGTAATAATAATCGTTTATAAATTACATCCTTCTCATATATTTTAGGTCATAAATTTCAAAAGCGATCGCAAATTTTTGATCGTTTCCATACAAAGCTTTTTCATTCATGCAGCGAGAGTTGGTAAATTTGGTGTACTTACTCATAAGTTAGGTGATTACTATTACTGTAGATAATCTTGAGTTAGTACTTTCAGAACCTAAACGTGGTTTATGGCTGAAATATTCGCTTAAAAGAAGACTGTTTACATTCTCAGAGGGAAAATGACATCGTGAACAAAAAGTAACGTCATAAACTTCCGAACCTTACGAGCGTCTCTTCTACAAAAAAAAAGTTTTATGAAAATAAAAAGTAATGAAATCAAAAATGTGGACGGTATTAAAATACTGTCACGGGTCGTGGATGCAAATAAAAATACTGGATATTAATTTGCGATTTATTATTAGTGATTAATTATGTATTAAATGGATAAAGTCACTTAATAGGAATTTAATTAATACAATATTCTTTAAATCACACTATTTCGTAAGCCATCACTCGTCTACAAATACTTAATTATCGCTGGGAATACTTTAATTAACATTCGTACGAACATTTTCAATAAAATAAAAGTATAAAATTGTGCAATCCACCATTTTAACTGAAACACCGGTCAGAGCAATGACGTCACGCCTCAGTAGCCAATACGGTATCTTTGAACCGTTGCCATAAACACAACGCAATGTTTAATGAGGCTTGACGTCACGTAGACGAAATGACAGCTGCGGGCGTTTTTGCGCGAAATTAAAAATATTTAGATGAAAATGCAATTATTTGCGTTAAAACTTAGTTTATTACTGAAATAATGTTATTTTCGATAATAGTAGACGTGTACCTATAATAAAGAATGTTATTTCAAAATGTATCATCATGTTTATTTTTAAATTAAAAAAAAAATATATCAACAATTTTTCTTTCGACCCGTGTTCACGGAGGAAATCATAAAGTTTCATTTAATCAGTAAGTCATTTAATTTTGTTTCGTGACAATCTCTAAGAAACAAATTTTGCTTCTATGAGGAGACTTGTCTCAGCTTTTGTTTTTTGGCGTATCTCGTAGATTCACTGTATCATACCTCACTTCACTTTTGTTGTACCTCAAACCCTCAAACGTCAACTGTCACTCAGTTGTCAGTTGGATGAATTAAAATTTCTCTAGCCACATTTTGCAATTATAAACATTCTGCTTTTCTAACTTGCCATATTGAAATTAATTTTTAAAATTCTTCTTTTATTATATCTTTTTGTCTTTTTGCCTCTTTCTTTTAATCTCAAACTTAGCTCATGACGTGTTCAGTATCTACAATTCAATGTATAATTTTTTATTTAGGATAACTCACCTTAAAATTGAATTTTATAAGCATAGTGAAACTTCTAATTATAGTACTTACCTCATTAATTTTATTTTGATTAAAAAAAACATTTATTATAGAATTTCACAAAACTAGCATCCATCGATAAAAAGCTATAAAAGCTTTAATGGCTTAATAAATAAAAACTTTAATAGTAAAGTAGAAAAATAAAGTGCGAGCCCCTGAAATCTATAAGAAGTGGTAGGTATTGTTAAATGATTTTCTTAAAATTGGTCACATTAAAATCCTCATTGACGAAAACTTTCAAGAACGGTGTATAAGAAAAATGTAAGCAAACTACAAAAAAGATTTTCCACACCGAGGGTTCCGGGTCCGATTCCCGATCGGGTCACAATTATCTACGTGATTTACTCAAGCTTGGTTGTTTTGTGACGTGTTTCGCTTCTGTAGTTGGGCTTCTTGGCCTTCTGAAACGTAAAAAAAATATTAATTTATACTAGCAGTTAATCAATCGGCTATTGATGATTGCTTTTTGCCTGCTAGGCCCTGCGGGAGGTGAATCCGCTGTTAGAGTCTGAGAATGACAATTACCCATTGCCTGCTGCTTTTTATACGATTTCCTTACTTTTTGAAACTGGCAATGGAAGTGTTATAATAAAGCTACGTTGCCGTATATGCGCTCAAGTTTGACACATTTCCAATCATAGGTATATCCTATCCTATAAATTTAACGTCAAAAATATGATCGCAGATGTAAAAATATATATGTATCAATTTATTTATTCTTTAAGTGACTGGAATTTTTAATAATGGAGAAATATTAAATATTTCTAGACATTAAATAATAACTAAATGTATTTTAAATTAATCTGTATATACAAATCGTTTCTTCAAAAAAACATACAATTTGGTTATTTTTGAAAATGGCAATATCGAAATCACGCATTGTATATTGCGTTTTCGAAGCAATTACAGGGTAAATAATTGCAATTTTTTTCTAATGCAGATGATATACATACAAACATGGAATACGTGTCACATCTATATTCTTATTATTTTCAAAATAAGCTTAAATTCTGTACTTGAAAAAAAGGACTAAATTTCTTGTGTCCTGAAACGGGCTCGAATCACTCGCATTAAAAGATGAGAATTATAACCACTACACCAACAACCCATTTTTCTTTAAATAATTTTTTTTTTTTAAATATATTGAAATATGATTTCTTGATATAAATAAAATTTTAGTCTGATGTTTTTGATCTGATCTGAGATTATTTTTATCTGGCACACATTAATATGAAAATTTTGCGAAACCGTGCGGACATTTTATATTTTCAATGTGTTTGAATTGAAGCTCCGAGAAATAAATTAAATATGAGTCAAAGCAAACAGAATCCTAACGGAGGCTTAAATTGAGTTTGTTCAAGAAAAATCAATCAGGGCAGGCTTTCATTTTACCTTTTATACGCGGTATCAACTTATTAATGGGTAATTTTAAATGCTTTTATTAAAGTTTTACATCGTTTGGGGAAAATGTATTTAACTACCTTTTAATAATTTATTATCTTTTTTTATATGTTTTTATAAGTACCTACCCTTATTGAAATATATTGTAACGAGATCCAAACCCCTGGTATATGTAACTTGGAAAAACACTCTGGAAACATTTAGAACCCCCTAAAATTATCTAAAACCTTCGCGAACGTCTACAAACGCCAAGAAACGACGAAGATCTTCTTTTAAACGCTAGAATGAGCTAGAAAGAATGAAAATACCAGCATTTTTGTGTATAAATAGGGCGCCGACTCCAGCTCGAGAGTTTTCGTATTGACAGTTTGTTTGGTATGAGAGACGACGCCCAGTGTGGCCAGTCGTGAAATAAATAAATGCGATTAATACCGCGAGCGAGAAATGGATAGAATGTTCTAGTGAATGTTAAATATGTGTAACCTAGAGATAATAAAGTATTAATTTACGAGTGATATACTGCGAAAAAGTGTAATTTAAAGAAGAGCGTTAAGATTATTTCATTTTAAGCGACTTTATACATTGAATAGTTAATTAATCATTAATAAATAATAAATCGCTGATTAACATCCAGAGTTTTTATTCATTCGTCCCTAGCCATGACACGTGACAATATTTTTAACGCATTTTAATTAAGTTACAAATGTGATAACGCCGAAACGGTAAAAGATAAAATGGGGATTGATTTTATTTATAAATTTTTTTGAATAAAATTTCTGTATCAGTTTTATTACACAGGTATCGGTGGTTATAGTATTGTACGAAAACAATAATTTTATTTGCAATGTGTACAAGTAAGCTATAACTATATAATAACATAATATGTAAGTGTTGAAAAATAATGAAGATTGTTTTGTTAACCATATGTTTACGTTTTTTTATTATTACATATTACACAAAGTATTGATAATAACTGTTCTGCAACAAGTTGCTATAGTTTCTGATGATATGAGTTGCATAGGTTTTCGGATAAACTATTTTAAAACTTGTTTGTTTTAATATAATTGATAATAACATACTTTGTTTTCACTGTTTATTTATTAAAAATATCATATTTCGGAGCCAATAGTCCCGTAGTCAGGATAATAATATTTAAATTAAAATATTAAAAAAACAAAATACGAACAATAAAGAATAAAAATAATATATAGGAAATGAATAAATAATTAAGTAGATACTAAAATGAAAACAAATTTAAAAATAACTATTTGTAAAAATCACCTGGTTATCAGTTCCTTTTTTTAGTATCACTTGTTCCTTGAATTTGTGATGACTTCGTTATTTTTGCCTATTTTTTTTATTGCAAGCATAATTGTTGTTTAATGAAATGTTAGAGAAATTGATATTAACAAGAATCCAAACCTAGTATGAAGACGGCCACTAAGAGTATAAATAAACACATAATAGGTTATAAATAATTCTAATAAATTTAAGAAGGAAAATAAAATATTAATTATTATATATACCGATTGGAATTACGGCTGGAATATTACAGAGACTAAATATCAGGGGCGTGCATGGGAACATCGTAGCATGACTTTTCCGTAATTAATTATTTGAAAAAAAAAAACCGGAATACAAAATATATTTTGTAATATTTCTATCACAATTGTTATCATAGTTTTTATATTTTAATATGTCATAAAAGTCTGTAGCATAAATATTTGATTTTTATTTTTTTTCCAAAATATAAGTTAACAAAAAAGAAATATTTCCACAACCTACTGATAATTTCAATGCACTTTTTTTCAGTTATTATCTGGAGACCTCGAAGGCTCCCTAAATTGTAAGATATAGTTTCGGTTTCTTCAAAATGCATATACAAAATTTTAATGAATGTCACTAATTCTTCATTCTCTTTAACAAAAATTTTCATGCGTATAAACGTTTCATTACATCGTGTTTGTTAAATGATAATACGGTCTTTAACTTTTGTTGAGGTGATCCCCATAAATAGGAAAAGGAAGATGTTCTCACGGGACGTGGATGTTGGAGGCAAATGAAACATAAAAACAATTACGTTATTTAATTAATTTTACAAAAAGCCACTAGACACGAACTAAAGCGAAGCACTGTTCTTAAATTTATAGTCACTTAATATTTCTAGAATACTTCACAAACTTATTACCGCTTCAATCATTTTCGAAAATATTCTGTTCAATTTCACACGTAGGTACTTTAGTCGAATCATTATTACTCGTTAAACGCGCACTAATCACACTGCATCGCTACGGTTTTATCGCTGCTATTGTCGCATCGGTTAAACGTCAAAGAGACTCTCCTCGCCACATACGCGCTAGCCTTTTTATACCAAACATGTTCGTTTTTTAAATGTTCAAAAAATTTCTTCCCATTTCTAATAGTCACTCGATATTTACAGTGTTTACGAAAATGTTTATGTCGATTCCTGATTATTCCAGGATATAATGGAGTGTTTCAGAGAATTAGAGAGACTTCGTTGTTATTTCCGAATTGATTGAACTTTTCGCAATAGTGTTAAAATTATTAAAATTTTCATAAAATTTCTTGTACCGCAAAAATAATACTTCATCTGAAAGCCTAGATGGTCTATTTTTTTAAAATTCAAATATGCCAATCCTCATATATTTACTATTTACATAATCATTTGACCGTGTTGAATTTTTCATGTGGAACTTTTCGTGTTGAATTATCCAGCCAGAAACTCAGAAGCCATTTAAAAAACGTAGGTAGATAGTTGAATGTTTTTCGACGATAAATAATGAACCTACCTACATCCTTTTCAATTCTCTCCTAAATATATTTCTTTTACTTTGTACCCAAAGAAACTTATTTCTTTTATACACACTTAATTATCCGTTTCCATTTGTCAGAAAATGTATTTTCTACACTAGTGTTTAATTAAATGGTCCTTTTAAATAAAAACATAAAAGTTTTTAATTGTAACACTTTTTATACAATTAATAAAAATGCACTTTTTACCCTTTTTTTAATACTTGTCTGTTTGCAACTAAGAAAAAATATTTCAATGTATGTATATTAAAGAAATATCATCATCACCGTACGCCTACGAATTATCGGGAGGAAACCTAGATAGGACGTCCTGGACAGTTGTCAACTTTTGACACAGGTAAGAAAATATTATCACGAGACAGTAGAAACGGAAATACATGCATCTAATGATGATTTTACAGCACTACACACTTTCAAGATATTTTATAGATGTCTCATAGAGACGAAGCTATATTTTTATATGGGAAAGTAGATATGGAAGTTTTTTGGGTATTCATAGGGCTTACGGCCTATCATACGGCTGATTTAAGTGATCACTTTACGTAACACTTTACGTATCGTTCACACTTCCACCCATGATGCACTACTACATCTATCAAATTTTTGGAAGGTTTAAGTCACACAACTTGTTTCGTTATGTGAGTTGTATTTTTACTACCGCCACCTGCAGACCAAAGCTTTTTCGTTCCCATAGTCCAATGTAGATGTCACTATTGATAATAAGGTATCTATATATATATATTTTTATTTTATCCGTATTCGATTATAGGAACGAAAAAGCTTTGGACTGCAAATACAACTCACATTTGAAAAAACGGAACAAGTTGTGTAAGTTAAACGTGTATACAATTTTCAAAAATTTGATTGATGTGGTAGTCTATCACTAGTGGAAATGGTGAACGTTACATTGTACAAAGTGAACACTTAAGTCAGCCGTACGGTAGGTCTTAAACTCTATGATCACCCAAAAATATTTTCATACCAACTTTCCCATATAAAAATGTATTTCGCCTCTATGAGAAACTTATAATATACGAGTATCTTGATTAATGAATAATCCTGTATTATATTCTTGAAAAATTTGAATATACTCAATATATTCGTTTTGCAGTAAATAAGAAATTATGGGTAAGTTTTTTAAGTCAATCGATCACACTCTAAAGTTCGCGAAATAGTGTTCCCTATTTAAGGGGCGGCATAACCGCTACATGGAACAATTTCGTTGTGACATTTCGGCGATTCCATAAAAAACAGCGGAGACAAGTGCGAAGCGACCAGAAACAATAAATTAAGAGAGTACCAACCGAGCGTTCAATAGTGAATAAATGCGACCCCAGACGTATGAATATTCTTACAGTGTTTCACAGACGAGTAATCAGTGCGTTATTAATAAGAATTAAAGGAAAATTTCCTATTTAAATTCTTTTTCAGTGACAGTGGTAATTAAATTAACATTTATTAAATTTCAAGTGTTCATTTGCCATCCCAATATATTATAATTTTCAATTTTGAGAAGTTTTCAGTTATTTACGGTTTGTTTTTTATTGCCAATTTTAAAATAACATTATTTTTATATCCAATATTCATTCTGCGAGAAATTTGATGATTAATTAAAATTTAATCAAGAGATAATTATACAAAAATAACTTCTATTTTAACCACGGAGGCTTTATTTGCTGTTGCCTAACGGGTTTCACAGCCTTCGATGAATACATTTAATTCTATATTCCTTCAATAAAGTAGCTTCAGTTTATATATTTTATTTCTTAAAACACACCTTATTTTAATTCCAAATATGTATTTAAAACAGCATCGGCAAAACAAGCGATTTAAATATTAAAATTAATTTATTAATATTTTGGTGATGAAAATGATGGTGCCAAAATCAATGATCAACATTGACAGAAAATGACAATTTTCTTTGTATTTAAACACGTAAATGTTTTTGTGGCCAATTTATTTTTATCCTTATTTTCAAAAAACGCTCTCACATGTAATATCGCGTATTCCATAACTCCAGAGGGTTGTTATGCAAAACGCGAACTGCGTCATCAAAAAAAATCTAAAGTCTTACGTTTCCATGAAGCTGTAATTTTATTTGTTAGTTTCTTGGTACGATCGCGTCTCTGCAGGTAAAGCTTTTAGAACAAAATTATTTTACATTATATTCAAGAACGTATTCGACCACCAACCTATTTCAAATTAGTATAACTAAGACAATTTTTAAGTTTTTGAATGAGTGACGACTAAAATTATTTTTAGAAATTTTAGCTATGAGATGTGATATGAAATATGTCATAAAAATATCCATCCTTTTATGGGTTTTAAAGTTAAATTGATGAAATTGATCTTAATGCCAGCATAAAATTGATATCATGAAAGATTACTTAGGCAAGACGTTATAAAAAATATTGCAAAAGATTCTGTTTCCTTGTATCACTTTAAATGATGGATTTTTTAAGCGCTTTTGATTTTTTGTCGTGTTTTTTTTGGCTTCTATATGAGCGTTTGTATGAAGATTTAATCTCCTTATATTGCCTGATTTCAGGCTGTATAAGAAGATTACGTAGTCAACCAATTGAAGTTACCGATGAATTATTGATTCTCCGAACACATTGTTTTATGTGGGTTTATTCTACATTTTAGTCAAAGAAGAATCCAAAATATTATTCAGATTTTTTTATTTCATAAAATTCTGCCAGATATATACTCAATTTAGATGATTTTTTTCCAAATATATGTTGAAATAAAAGACATGCTCCTTGTTCAATTTCTTTTTTAGTTTATTTAAGTATACATAGTGAGTACATAATTATATAATTACATTTCATTTGATAATTTTTTCAGTGATTTAAATAATTTTTTTTAGTGTAATGTAATAGATTTTCACTGTTTTTAAGTAGGCCGAGGTGTATGATAAATGATAATTGATAATAATGAAGGAATGCGCCTTTACCATCCATCTCCTTCAGTGTTCTGAAAAATGTCATAATGTGCCTATGTAAGTGTAATGTAAGGACGGCAAGAAAAAAAGTGAGGCTAACGCCGGCCGCACACTGGATGCGTTTTCGTACGAAATTGAGTAGTACATATACGTACGAATATGCAAGTACATTCCTGACCTTCGAAGTAGTATTGAACATCACACTGTAAACGATTTAGTAGTGCGTATACGTACGTATAGATGCGACGTCCGACACGATCCGGATTTGTTCGGAAATTTTTGCAATTTCGTACGATGGATCTGAAAAATTTGTCAATTTGATACATGACCACAAATGTTTTTGGGACCAAAGTAATTCAACGTATTACCTGCGTGACCATAAGCGCAGATCATGGTGGAAAATCTCTGAAGAAATGAAAATACCTGGTAAGTTAAATAATTTGGTTTAATGAAGGTGAGGTATAATTATGTACTTCGAACACATTACTGAATTTGGTCAAATCAGTACACACAGCATTTAAAATATATTGAAATGTTTCTTTGTTCATACGTAATCATGAAATTTGTCATTATTTAAGTCTGCCTTAATATGATGGAATTCATTCCCTTCTAGTATATATTTATTTCATCCATTCTGTTCTACGATGACGGCGACGCCATAGCAGCCTACGAGTAAGAAGAGTTTTCCAGAAGATGCAGATTATTTGTTTGGCACAAACGTCATTGAAGAAATGAAAGAAGTAACTGATCGTGACCACCGCAAGACGCAATCAATGTGCGCGCTCAGTACGTACGAAAATAATCGTGCGTATACGTGCGATAATAATTCGTATCCAAAGTGCGACCGGCCTAACAGGTAATCAGTAATAAGATACTCAGAGTTTTAACTAGATTTACTGACGCGAGCTTGCGGATTTCGATTACAATGTAAATTAGCGTGGTATGGTAGTTGAGAATAGAATGGCGAAGAAGGAACAAGTTACCAGTTGCGCTCTTGTCGGCTGGTTAGCTCACAAGGCTGATTGGTTGATAGAATACGTTACCATAATTAACTAGACTTTTGTGTATTTTCGTTTGTTAATGTTATATTACTAAACCCAACAATTTTTAATATCACCTCCAGGTGCAGAAACTTTAACTTTCGGAAAAGGTGAGACGATGGTATCATCCTCATCGCGGATAGTAGGGGGAAAAGAAAAGCCCAAAGAAAAGATTATTGAAAGAAATTAGAAGAGGGTTACATCCAGCAGTAGACACACGGCTGAGGAAAAAATGAAAAATAAGATTTAACAATTATACTTTTCTTTCTCACAAAGCATTTTGCTAAAAATTATTATTCGATATTTTTTTACGCTTTGTTACAATTGTATCAGAAAAACTAGCCAATCTTATAATTCCTTCGCTCCCAGTACTGTACAGTGTCCTTCAACTCACTTAGTTTATTATTCAATATGCTAATTGAATATCCGCCCTTCCGTAGTAATATTTTTTCATAAAGTATGGGATGTATATTGTACGATCTTATTGGTCCATAAAAAAACAATGAAATCCTTGGCAAACAAGCTAGTTAAAGCGGGACTAACGAACGAGAGAAGCGTAATAGATGTCTTGACAATTTACCATTCTCTTTGTTTCAGTCTTGAAATAAATCTAAAGGTCCTTGATAAGCCGAGAAAATCCTTTTCATTACCATTGTTCTTAACTAGGAGGCCGTATCGACCTTCCAGGGCGCGGGTTGTGAACCAGGATAAGTGCGCTCCAAATTTCATTATTCGCCTTCACATTTATCCCAAATTTGAGCTTAGTTTGCACCGTGATTTCAGATTTATTCCATTTTTATTATACATAATAAAGGCTTCTAAGGTATTGGAAAATAAACTGAGAATTTTTTTAGCAAGAGATGTACGTTTATATAAATTAAAATCCAGATCGATTTATCGTTAGTATTTATTTCTGATTAAAATCTAGATTAGATTTAGGCATTCTTACTTTAGTCTCTTTAATTTAATTATATGCATTCATAATGTATCAAAATTTTCTTACAACATGTATATCGTCTTTAGAAAGTTAAAAACGATATTTCAAAAGAGTAAAAAAACTTTGTGCTTTTAATATTATATTCAACTAGCTATCACCCGTCAAAAATGACGTACTTTTATTATATATATTTCAGCCGCCAGTTAAGACTGTGAGAACAGGGCTATCTAGTAGATCACCATCGTACAGTCTTATTAACGTTTTTTTTCAATTTAATTTATTTATTTCGTGTGTTTTGATACATATAAATGAAGGTAGTTGCTTCACTAGACAAGGTTTGTTCTGATGCAACTACCTGTACAGTTTTTTTGTAAGTTAATACATTAGAAATACTACATATTAGAAATATATTTTAATAACCTAGAAATTAACTAAATATTAGAAATAAAATATATTCGAAACTCCACACAGACTCATGAATCATAGTGTTATCGTTAGTGATGAACATTATATAAAAGAGAACTTTATTTTTTTGCTTCTTATAACTCATTATTATTTGAGCCATCTGGTCGCATTAGTGATGGACATTGTTACATGGAGAATTATATATTTTGATTAATAATTAATACTAATGATTAACGACATAGTAATAAATGCAATATTTAACTGTAAATGGTTACGGATATTTTGCACGAAACGTACGTTTTTCCGAGAAACTTTTCTCGACGTTTCATTGAATTCGTATTCAACGTCATCAGGAGGACGACCTGTACCCGAGAAGGTATAGGGTGGACTGATTGATGTTTCCGGGGGCGTATATTATATGTACTTTTTGTGGAGTGTTCACTTCTTCTACGATAGAGTTACGTCGACAGACTTTTCTGTGACGTCTCTCAAAGGTTGATAGTTTGTAACTGTCATCTCTATTGAAATTGGGATGTTTGTATATTTCAATGGACTCCCTCGCTTATCTAGGTATAAGGTGCGGTTCTGTTGATAAGATTTTTGTCTTGTCAAATCTGATGAAGTGAAAGATATTCCTTTTGGATGCATGTTCGAAGATTGCCGATATGACAGTATATGCGTAACCATTGACAAAATATCTGTAACCATTTAGAGTTAAATATGTCTAACGACCGTACTAACAACCTTAACTCTCTAATAGAATACTTGCTTATTTGTTATAAACAGTGTAAATATATTTTATGGGACAAAGGCCCGAATTCAGAGTCTTTTAGACTTTTAGACAGAGAATACTTATATAATTTAAAGGTTAAGGTAAATCTTTTTTTTTCTAAGTCTAAAATAACAGAGAATATTTTGATGATTTAAAGGTTAAGCTAAGTCTTATAGTGTTATTTTGTACTGAAAATAACGCTTTTAAGGTGTACCTTAACCTTTAAATTAATAAATATTGAATTTGGGCTTTATTATTTTTTTCATTTTGAATATCATTTACAATATTACAAAATTTCTTAAATTTTAAATTAAAAAAAAACACTTGTGAAATAGGTACATAAAATAATGAGATGAGTATTATCAAAATAATATTAAAAAATATTGATTATATTATTTGTATATATCTACTTCTTTTATTTGATTAATTACAACAACATTAGAAAAACCTTTCCATCGTCAGGGTGTTATATAAATATATTTTTAAAAAATGCTTGCTGAATCAATTGAAAAAAAAAAATATATTTTTAACTTTGCAGAATATTTGTATACAAATAGAATGGAAAGATATCATTTTAAAATATATTTCTCACTAATAAATAACAATAGAATGCTGTAATAATATGCACCATCACCATTATAAACACTTCTATCTTTATTATAAACTAACTGTAAGCCCCTCAAAAATGACGGAACATTTATATGTCAGTCCCTAAAGAATAAGCGTGTGGATATTTATTTATTTAAAAAAAAAGAAAATTAAAAAACAGAAAAAAAAAGAAAGAAATAATAAAACGATATAAAAAATAAAATGAAAGATTTTTATAAAATGAGTTACGGACGTTACACGAAGTTACGGACAGACAACGAAATTATTATTATTCGGATTAACTTATTATGGTAACAATAATTATTTATTTTACATGCCTTCAGTTTCAACTTAATATTCAACCTGAAAAAATATAATATTAGTAGTGTAGTTATATTTTCAATTTCTGCCAACGTATAATAATTTATAGGCTCAAAAACAGAAACATTTTTTTTAATAAAAAAGCTATAACTTTATTAATCTTAAAAGTATTCTGAAAACTCTGGCAGAAACATTACATATAAGACCTGAATGGATCTTAAAACTAGAGAACTCATTTAATATCGCATGTTATTGTCATTGAAAGACCCACGATACGAAAATGCCAGTACATTACATTCTGTATCTTTCTATTCTCTTTGCCAACTCTTTTAAAACTTACGACATAATGAAATTTGGTATATAAATAACATAAAAATTTCAGAACACGCAAAACCATGTTGTATGCAAAATTTTTCTTCGGAATTCTTTTTCTCTAAATTAAATCTCGCGAGCGGCCATTTGTAAAAAATGCATTTTTAGACCGAATTTAATTTAAACTTAATCGCAAGACGTGATTTCGTGCCTTTATAGTGATTTATAAAATAATTACTGGACATTTACGAAAAATGTTTTATTTTGTCTAACGGTTACGATTGTTTTAAATATTAAAGATCAAACAATAAGGTGATTAGTTTTGGTTTAATTAGTTTAGTTTGCTTTTGATGTGATTTTATTTAAAAATGAAAGGTTAAAAATTGTGCATTTTTTTCTTCACGTAGTCAATATCATTATTATATAATATTATTTATATAATATTATTGCACATATTTTATACCTAAAATAGTATAGTATTAAACATGTGCAATATTCAAAATATTTTAATGCAGAAAATTTGCATTGAATTTTTTTTTAAATCGAATTGGATTTTTAAAAAATCCAGTATAAAGCGTAGGTTTTTAACCCCAGAAGGCTTTTGATATTTTTCTACGCGGTGGCTTTTTGTTATTCGATTAGCCTAACAAGTACATCGTTTTTCCAAAATGGCGGTACCTACCAGCGTGACATAACCGTCTCTTCCAACGTCCTGCCAGTGACAGTATTTTCCACCTGGGAAGAGAAGTGAACCATTCACCACTACTAGATCACTGAGCGAAAGTTTTAACAACTAAATCAACCAGTTGTTCCATTCCATTAGTAAAATAACACCGAGAAAACATAAGCAACTGAGTATTCGCATTCGAAATCTTGGTTTTATATCATGAACATTCTTAACAACATAATGTTAGTGCAGTAAAATTATACTTAAATAAAGGTTTAATAATACAAATTACAAAAAATTATAGTAATTTAATATTTGAATCTGCAAACAGACGCCTTTGAAATAAACTGGATTAATATGTGATGATCCAAAGGCTAAATGAAAAAAATCTTCAATTAACAAAAAAACTCGAAAATCGCAATATTATGGTCATATTACGAGACACCATGAAATTACCGTGCAGTTTCTTTTTCTTCTTCTTAAGCTTTCATCTCTCAAGTGCTGAATGTAGATCTCCTCCATACCCTTCCATCCTTTCCTGTTTGCTTATTGTAGCCATTTCTTATCCTTCACAGCGTCCATATCGTTGGACTATCTCTTTTGACATCTTCCAACGCCTCTTTTATTCTCCCAAGGTCTCCACTTCAGAGCTTTGGTATTTCATCTTGTGGCTTCCTGTTAATTGCCATTTTAACTTACTCCACTTACATCCACTACTCTAGTTCTATGCCTGATCGTTATATGAATTTGAGTATTAATACATTCTTCTTTCTAAGAGTCATCGCCTCCACTCTATACGTCATCACTGGCAATACGCCTGATTCGAAGGCTTTTCTTTAAAGCTTATTGAGATATTTGAGTTTGCCAAAAGCAGCATATTCCTATCGTCTTGGCAATTCTATTGTTTGTTTTTTTGTCCATTTTTATCATATAAAAATGAACCATGAATCTGAATCAAAATTGCGAACGCCAGAGGTTATGTAAGATGACGAAGACAGTCGTAACTATTTCAGCTTAACATAAGATAATCGACAAAGAAGTAGAATCGAATAATGAAATTGATTTAATATTAATAAAAAAGTGTTAATAATAAACTTAATAAACGGCGCACGATCTGAAAAGGTTCACCGTCCCTGTCCAGGAAAGCTCGCTATTAAGTGTGCTCTTATTGAGTGGAATTTCGCCTTTATTACAGTGTGATATCTTCCAGTGAACCCAGATCCTATTCATAATAATGTACCCGCTTCATTACACGGTTCTAACAATATCAATTAAATTGAATTGTATTATTGGGATCAAGGTTTATATTAAATTGTATAATATAATGATTTATTAAACCCAAAATTTACCGACAGCGTCGCTTAGTCTATATAACCAAAATATTTTTGTGTAAAATAGAAGCACTTGGATTATTATGAATTATAATATTTGACATGTAAAGGATATGTATCCTTTGGGACGATTTATATTATTAATTGTGAAGGTTATTTTGAATCTGAAAAATATTATCAAAGAATTTCAACTGTCCAAATCCCTTGTAATATGTCACAACACTATGAAAAGATAGATAATGTCCTGTAGCAATCTAGAGTTATCTAAAACATTCGGGAGATGCCAGAAACAACTTAGAAGCGACAGGAACCTTCTCCTAAACACTAGTAAGGAATTGAATAATCCAGGAGATTCGAAAGATCAGCATTTCGCGTATATAAGGCACGGGCGCAGGAGACTTTTGAGTTGTTTTGACATTTCTACAGGTGTGAAGTTCGCACAGGACGACGACAGGCAGTGTGTCTAGTCGTAAAATTTTGGAGCGACAGATATTGAACGAAAAAATCAACCGAGTTCTTGCCTAAGTTGCGAAATTAATTATGAGCGGCTATTACATGCGAGAAATGGATCAGTGTTCTAGCGAATGATAAATAAAGTGTTTCCAGCCTTAATAAAGTGTTCATAGATGAGTGATAGCTTACGACATTGTGTAATATGAAGAAAAGCATTAAGTTTAATTCGTGCTAATTGACTTTGTCCATTTAATAATTCATTGATCACTAATTAATACATCGTTATGAGAATATATTAATTTTTACGAAATTCTAATATATAATTAACAAATACCCAAGCTTTAGTAAATCACACAGATTAATAGTAACCTCACCGGGAATCGAACCCGGAACCCTAGGTGCGAGAAGCCAGTTTCATGCCCACTGGGCTACGAGGGAAGCCTTGTGTGATTAAAAATTTAACAAAGCTATGTACGATTTATATTGTTTCAATAAAAAATATATAATATGATATAACAGATTCGTTGTAAGGCTGACCGTGGAATCCCATGAGTAAAAACTCGACCTGTAGTTGTTGGGTATTCAATGCTTGAACAAAATAAAATTGGGATTGCGGAAGATATCAGAAAATGTATTATTATTTTAGCATTTTGAATATCCTAAACACATTCTTAATGCCATAGATAAGGTAAAATTCAACCACGAGTACCTTAGCTGGGACATTCAATATTATTTTAGAGAATACATAATAGGGAGTACATAATAAAGATATTTGAGTAGCTTGTTGGTGATGTGGTCATGAGGCTCGCCTAGTGATCTGGTGGTGGTGGTTTGAGCCCCATTTCTGGTCACACGAAAGTCAGTTATTTTCAGAGCACAAGCGTTTAGCTTATTTTGAAAACAGTAAGAATATTGATGCGACACGCATTCCGTGTTCGGATCTCTATTTAAAAAAAAAATATATATATATATATATATGGAACTTAACGCTATATAAGTTGTTTAAAATGAACTAGATGACAAATATTCAGAAAAAATAGTTGATCACCATGTAAATATGAACCCAAAACATATCTTTACCGGGAAAAAAACGATATAAATTTCGGAAAAACAGAATTAACTTCCATGAAAACGAATATTTTAAGACTTATGTTTTTTGAAGTCTTGTGTAAAGGATAAATTTATAATTAAATTTTCAAATAGCTATCAACTTTATACAATGCTTTGAATTCCAAAAAAAATAACTTCAAATTAACAAATATTTTTTTAATGATAATTTATCTTTTTAAAACGAAGTTTTTAGGCGTTTTTTCAAGTATGTTTATATTTATATTTATATTAAGCAGTATATTTATCCATTTAAAGTGAGCTTTTTTAGACATTTTAATGTTACATTTTTAGAAATTTAGAATACCAAGCTTTGCTTGGTCTCTACTTCGACAAAGCCACATCTTTGGTGGTCTCGTTCCTGTATTATTTGGCTTCGCTGTCATGATTGAGGTTTCCCTTCCAATTTCACTTTCTGAATAAAGGCTCCTACCCTTATTCAAATTCATCCTCAATACAAATAAATTTCATGCCACGCTTCTGCGCTATCAACATCCTGACTCGAGAGTATTAAATCAAATTAACGAAGCTGAAAGAAGAGAAATTTATTTTTAATAAATATAGGATGCCTTTTATAAATGGAATTTTGAGGTCGAAACCCTATTTACTATTTCGGAAAAAGAAGGCTACAGGAATTTTTTTTTTGAAGTGTAGCAATTTAAATAAATTACGTCATTAAATAGGCTGTTCTAATTGTACGCTATTCTCATGCACCTTTAGGCTGTACCTCTCTACATCCTAGGTTCTTTGTATCAAACCTGATTCTAAAATATTGCTTGAATGAAATATTGATTTATCATATTAAATAAATGTTTATCCAATAAATGAAAAGGTATTCAAATAAATGTAGTTACTTTTATTAAAAATAAAATGCATACGTATAAATCTTAATTACACAGAAGGTTTGCTTATTTAATTAATTCACATTTACTAAATACATTATTTTTCAATCGAGATATATAAATTAATTTTATAGAGATATCTGTGATTTACAAATGCATAGACGTAACCTAATTATTTGAAGCATTTGACTTCATCGATATGTGTGGTGTAGTAGTGTGAGTGAGCACATGTGCAGGAAAATGTGCAAGTGCTTCACACAAGCATACACGCAGACACACCGACGGGACTTATGCCTGATGGTCTGACACCAATTTTGATAGGTCAATATATTGACCTATCAAAACTCTATATGTGATTGTATTGTAGATATAAAGATTGTATATCTAAAATTTATCTTAAGTGGGTGTCGATGGGTTGGTTATGAAACCTGTAAATCGTCAATTTATCCAGTGAGAGGAAAACATTTTTCTTTCAAGATTGAGAATTGATATCATAAGGACTAATATACACAATGGAATAAGAAACGTCGGCCAAAAAAATCGTATGCACATGGCAGAATACCCCAAAAACTCGAACCAAAAAAACGAAACTGAACGGCTGAATGAAAACCTGAATCTTTATTATGAGTCAAGTTTAAGATTATCTCATTTCTTGGAAAAAATTATTTGTAATGCAAATAAATCTGCATTTTTCACTCAAAACCGCATTTTTTGTAAAAATATATTAGTTTTATTAAGCTATCGAAGCATAAAATATTATTAATTATATTAAATAAAAATTAGTTCCTGATAATCATACAGTAGAATGAGAAAAATAAACTACAGCTACATTATTAATTATACTACATAAACTGTGTTATCTCAGCTTGAGCTTAATTATAGCTTTGTTTCGAGAGTCTCAGCACCTCTCGTTATCAATCGACATTAGTCGGTATTATTTGCTTAATTGTATTTCTGTCACTAAATCTTCTCCTGTCCTCTTAATATTCCCGTTACAACCATCTTTACACCACTAACTACGGTTCATTTTATCAGCACCTACGTAACCAATTAATTATTTGTATTTCCACCTAACATTTGTAAAAATTAACTACATTTGAAAGTAGCCTGTTTAATCCTTCACCTATCGATGTGATACTCTAGAAACTCGAGTAGTAAAATATAAAATTATAATTAAATTACGCGCGGACGTGTTCAATATGAATAATATCTACAACATTCGCAACAAATCCATCAACAGTATAATTGATTACTAAATTTTATTGAATTTATGGTACATTTTAGATTGTAACATCACACTGTATTTTGTAGAAAGTTACATAATCATTAGTTTACGTTTTATTAATATTTGCATAATTACAAAAGCAAACAATTACTTTGAAGAGTTCTGTAGTTTCATTATTTCATATAATATTCATTTGAATTAGTGTTCTTGTTTTCACTTCGAACTCCAAGCGTTGTAGAAAATCCTTAGAATATTCCTGGCATAATACTTAAGAATATTTAACATGGATTCTGAAGATTTGAAAGTGGGCTTTGAAAAACATTAACTTAAGTCTAGACATATTAAAGAAAGCTTACTATTATTCTGCCATGGCATGCGATCGTCACTAGTTTTGAAAGGGTATATGTTACAAAGTGTTATGTTTCGATAATGTATAAATAAACAAGAATATGTATGCATTAACTGTATTCATATGAATAACGCCTTTCATTGTTTTATTTACACTCTTCCAAAATTATTACGAATCCCGGGACTCGACATAAGCATTCCCGTGATGCATCAAAAACTCCATTAACTCCTTGGAACCCATTCCCGTGTCGAACCGAGTCAGAAACTGACCACAACTGGTGTCTGCTACTAGACAACACAAGTCAGAGTGGACTCCTATATTCTATTGCTTAAACTCTACCTTTGTAATATGCCTGGCATATCAGACCGTGAACGGCTATCGTAGTCCAGTGGGCACAACATTGTGTCACATATGGAAGGTTCCGGTTTCGATTCCCGGTAAAGTCACAATACAATACAAAGTGATTTACTCAAGCGTGGGTGTTTTTCTGGTGTGTTTGGCTTTCATGGCCTGGTTTAATTAATAGGGTTTCATGGCCTGATGTGGGGTTGAAACAATAATAATTTAATATAACTAATAAAGAAGGTATATAATTTTTTTTTAATGTTTGGGTGTCCATAGGGCTTACAACCTATCATACGGGTTGCTTAAGTTCTTTACACAATGTAACGTTCACCATTTTCTCCCGTAATAGATTACCAAATCTAACAAATTTTCTAACAAGTTTTATATATCTTTAACTCTAAACTCTTACTGAAAATTTCAGACAAACTTTAAATATTCTGAATTAAAAATAACTAGTTTTCATTATGAACTTAAAATGATACAATTGTTTCGCTGACGTGGTAAATGCCTACTTCTTCCTACACATCAATCCGAGGTGAATACCAATACATAACTTACAACTAACACGTATGATAAGCCGAATTTAAGCGCGAGTTATCATTCCCACATCTGATCCATTTCTTTACTGACATGCAGTAAGTATTTTCTGTTCTTAATTTAACCTTAAAAAATAAAAATAATACGCTCAAAAGAATTTTTTTAATTGTAAATAATAAGAAAAAATAGATTTTACACAGTGATTTAATTTTATGATTTACTTTAAGATGTAGATTAAGGTGTAGATTTATGATTTATTTTAAGATTTACAGAAAATAATGCACAAAAGGAGCAATAGAATAAGGTACCCTCTACATTTTTATTCTTATTAATAGACAGTAGACAAGTTGTATCCAATTCATGCCTTCAACAAGTAATGGTTGATATCCCACTCCATTCTTAATTTTAAAAATCAATGTCTGCACAAAGATGTAACGATTAAAGTAGATTTAATTACAACTAATTAATATACTAATGAGGTTTGAATGACGAATATTAAAGATAATATTTATTAATGTCGATTATTTTAGAAAATTATCATAGAATTTCGGTTATTATTATGGTATACATGACATTGTTTCATATAACTAAATCCATTTATAAAAAACATTTACCATTTTTTTAATTTGGTATTTCCGTTTGAATTGCAGAACTCATGAAGTTTAAGATAACTTAATTTTACATCACTTACACAATTGTAAGATTCCTAAATTTATTATAACTCACACAAAAAAGCAGTCTTCCACCGTAATTCTTTGCAAACTTTCCTAAGCGGATGGTTTGATAAACCAGTTAGCTTTATTTACTCAAATTTATTTGCATTATTTTCTGTTGCTTTCATCAACATTCTATTTTAGTTGGTTCATTATTTTACTGGTGGATATGGATGAAAATTATCATGACATTTATTAGTATATACTAGCTATAACCCGTCAAAAATGACGGAACTTTTACATTCCAGTTCTTCAAAAATTAGTATTAACCTATTTATAGCCGACACCCATGAAACAGTAACGACTTTTATCAACATATTTGAACACTTTTTTTAATATTTCCCGTGAAGTTAATGGCAGCTAATATTATAAACTCTAAAAAATGTAAAACAAATGCAAAAACATAATAAAAAAATAATATTATAATAAATAATATAAAATAATAAAGTAAACATCAAAATAAAATCAAAAATAAAATAAGAAGAAAAATTCCGGTACCGCGAATCGAACCCGAGTCCACCACTACAACACGCAGGAGATGAAGTCGACTACTATAAAATGTTTATAAGCACTAAGTGTACTTAAAGAAAATATATTTTAGAAAATACATTGTACGCTGTATAATATTTGGTTCGCGTCTTTGCAAGTTCTATGTATGGTCTATTTTGTCCCGCACATACGATGATGGCAACTTCCTTAGCTCGCCCGGGGTTCCAGCCCCGTCTCTGGCCGTTCAATTATGTCCGAAATTACGGACGTTACGCGGGGATAGATAAATGGACGGATGGACGGACAGACAACAAAAATTTTATAATTGGGATTTTAGCATTGTCACAATAAATATTTTAAAATCGTTCACTGAGCTGTTATTTTATTTTGTGTTAGCTGGCTTTTAATGGGAGAATATTTTTAAACATTTTTAATTTATTTTAGTGCACTATCATGTCCCAAAAATTAAAAAAAAAATAACATAAAAATTTCGTACTTTAGAAGAACCAAAAATATTGAATTTCTTATCACAAACCTGAAAAGTTTTGTAACCATGAACTTACATATTTTGGTGAAAAATATGCAAGTCTTGCTCCACATACAGGAAAGAAATTATGGTGAAATTAAATACTAATGTTTCAGTCAGGCAACCGAATTTAGACTTTAATTTTCTGCTGAAATCGCAGCATAATGCCACAGGTCGATTTTTTGGTCATGGCACATCAAGGATATGTTGTGTACCGATATCCGTTGAAAATAAATCTTCAGGGATGGCATCAGATGTTTTTGAACGGACATGAAAACTTTAGAATATTTTTAATTATTTTATATTTTACATCGTTTCACAGTACATTCTTAAAGTGCCGTGTCCGAAAAATCGACTTGTAGAAGTTTTAAATTTCTTAAAACTACTACGTACTGATTATGTAAATAAAAAATAAAATTATTTTAGTATTATTAGTAGTTAGTAGTATTAAATTAGTACGCAAAAAATGGTCCGAATTACACAGTTTAGTTTAAGAATGTATCACTATTTTAAATAGATGGTCAGTATAATCTAAGCTTACCTTACCTGACTTATAAAATATTGTATTTTTTTAACATTTACTGACATTTTGGTAGCGAAATCCAAATAACATTTTAGCTAGCTTTTATTTACGAAAACGCTATGCTTAGGTAAACTTTATATTTTATATTCTTCAATTTATATTTTAGTTATAAAAACATACGAGGAATACACAAACAAAACTTTCACGATACGTTTAACAGAAATAGAGGGTGACTTGTTTGATGATTGCTATCTGGAAAAAAGTGGATAAATTTATTTTTGTTTTTGTGGTTTTGTGTTTTGTGGATTTAAACTATGGTTTTGAAAATATTTCTTTTTTTATAAAAACTTTAATTCAAAAGCAAATCAATTTTTCAGTTTCACTTTGGCTATAATATAAATTAGTTTATGTCATCAATTTCATCATTCGTATAGAGGTGGTTTTTTTTCTATACTTCTCATTTATTCATGTTGGTGGATAATAATAATTAAGCTTCTGGGTAAAAATAAAACAACTCTAAAAAAATCCGAGTGAAATATGCTGAAGACCCTGAAGAAGAAATGAAATAATTAATACGAACGTCCAATCTTTACGCAAATTTCCCCCAGGAAAGGGTTTACAAAGAAATTAAAAACAGGAAAAACGTGAAAGAAACGGGAATGGAATTTGTTCGGAATTTTCTGGAATACCTGAGAAAATTTTTCTTATTTTGACGCCATTTACAGGCCTGTTTACTACTCGTGAAAGAACGATTAAAAATAAATAAAAAAAGGGTTTTTGCGGAGTAAATTTACTTTCAGTGATAATGCTGTATATTTGTTTATTTAATTTAAAATTACATAAGTAACTTCTTATGATCGAAATATTTTTATTATTGAAAGATTTAGCACATACTTCGTGGTGCAATTGAAAAAACTTTTTTTTAAACTTTATAATGCACACAAAATATGATTTTTTAATTACTACTATGTTTCAAGAGGAGCAGTCCCTCTCATCATAATGTAAAGATAATAGCTAACTTAAATACAACATTTATCAATCTAATCGCGTAGTTCAGGGAGGTGCGTGAAGGGTTATTTTTTTGGCAAAAACCTGAAGAACTTTTTAGAGAATGGAAAGTGAATAGTTTGGAAACCATTGAAATTAAAAAAAAATTGAATTCTTAAAACGCACATAAATAATATCGCGTTTCAGTCCACTTCATCAATCCTAAAGCTTTTTGCCAAAAAAATACCCCTCCCTACCACGCATCACCCCAACCTATCCGATTAGATTGATAAATTTTGTATTTAAATTAGTTATTATCTATACCTGATGATGAGAGGGACTTCTCCTCTCTAAACTATAGTAGTTATTAATAACTCAAGTTATGTGTGTTTTACAAAGTTAAAATAAAACATATTTTAAATCGAAGTATTTTTATACTATTTTATTTTACGTAGCACGAAAACAAGCTGAAGTGCCTTCAAGTATAGTTTTATGTTTGTATAAGGTTTTTCCATATTCCCCTGTCTTGCGCTGCTTCCACATTAGTCAAACAGTCCAGACACATTATCTTTTCATATACATTTTTTGTTGTTTTTCCCAGATTAATCTGGGGCGATCCACCGGTAGTGTTCCTTCCGGGGTTACCAAGAAGATTTTTCTTGGTATTCGTTACTATGGCATTCTTAGCACGTGTCCAAGCCACCTGATTTTTTAATTTTCTATATGTAGAAGCAAGGGCTCCATGCCGATCGTGTGCCTTATATCGGCACTTCTCACTTTGTCCATCAGTGTGACTTCCCGTTTAAACTTGTAACTTCCAAGTGCCGATTTTAAGAATCTCTTTGGGCATGTTACACTGTGCCAATTCCTAAGATTTTTAAGATTTGTGGCCAGTAAATCGTCGAATAACCACAATTCGGGTACTCGTCTGGAAACTGTGGACGTCTATACGTTGCTGCGTATTGTTGCGAACTGAATGAACGAAAGAATTCACAAATGTTCAAAATCACATTAGGAGGATTTCCTTCCTTGCAATGTATTTCAAGTCGTCTGTCAGAGTCTTGAGTGTTTTACTATGTTTTACTGTTTTAGTGACAGAAATTGTATCATTGTTGCAATATGATATATTTTCGTAGAATGTAGTATTTTTTGATCGTAATCCTCCCACATTCATATTGTGGCAAGAGATCATTAACGATATATTTGTATCAGGTATCTATTAAATGGTTAAAGTATTACGTAATTTTTGTCGACATATTTATTATATAGTTTCATTTTTAACAACCCAAGGGAGTCATCACACGTCAATCAGCACGCGGCTCAGCTAGAGTCACCCTAGGCAAGGGTGGTTATTCATTATTATATTACTAGGGTAATTTGGTGGGCGACCGTTGCGTGTTGCCTGAGCCATTGCGTGCTGCGCGCTGATTGCGTTTAATACTTTTTATAATTCCAGCTTCATTCCAGCAAGTTTCGAAGGTTACGGACATACAGACAATGAAATGATTATATTAAGATTTGATAAAATCAGGGGCGTGCAGTGGGAACATCGCAGTATGACTTTTACGTAACCAAATATTTGGAAAAAAAAGGAAAACTTAATTTGTGGAATACATAAATATTTAATTTGCATTTTTTTCCAAAATACACCTTTACAAAAAAGTCATGCTTCAATGTTCCCACTGCACTCGCCTGGATAAAATATATGTCCCGTGATTTTTCACGGGCTTACGGTTGGTTATCATATAAAAAATGGCAATGAAATCTGAACTGAAAGAGTTCAGGTACCTCGCCTAGTGATGCGACCTAAAATTTCTTAATCAGAGTACCTATACAAATAATGGTGACCGCCATCTATTGGACCCAAATGAAGGTGTCATTGATTAAGAACGTGATTGAACACCTGGCAGGTTAGGTGTGAATACGATTGCTTAATTAGCGAACCGTGTTTGCTTAGTGACCTTTCAGCCTTTCCGAATATAACCTTATTTTATGTTTTTGTCAGACATTAAATGCTTTATTTTCAAACAACTTCAGTTAAATTGATTAAATAGAGAAACTTATATTTTCCAAAGAAAAAATTTATGAAAATATATTTTTCGTTCCATCAAAGAAATTGATATTAAATTTTTACTCACGTCGGTGTTCACAAAATGGTGTTTTAAAATAAAAAATTTACTATTAAGCGAGGAAAATTATGAGCGCTGTAGTTTTAAAAGGAAGATAAGTGTATTTTAAAAGCGAGAAGTGGTCGTTGAAAATGGGAAGAAAATCTTGCGAGGTTGGTTTAAACTACGTGATGAAGATAGTTGTAATATGGATTAGCTTTTCATTACATTTTCATCCTGGTATTATTAATTTATTATTAATTTAA
Organism: Agrypnia vestita; assembly: GCA_016648135.1. Classification (NCBI taxonomy): domain Eukaryota; kingdom Metazoa; phylum Arthropoda; class Insecta; order Trichoptera; family Phryganeidae; genus Agrypnia; species Agrypnia vestita. The sequence continues at coordinate 53,205 of JADDOH010010235.1, forward strand.
TGCATTTAAATGTATAACGTGATATTAATTTTTAATCGACAAGTTTATTATTCGTAGGAATAAATATTTCGTAAATTAACGCATATTTTGTTCCAGGAGTATAATGATTGTTTGTTTTAGAGACCGACCGAAAATACATTTTCAGTTGAAACCGAAACCGAATTTCGACTCCTATTCCGGTTTCGGCCGAAACCGATAACGAAACCAAAACCTATTAAAACGTGTTAAAATTAACATTGTAGGTAGCCTGAAATATTATATTTTCCGAGAATTAAAATCGTTAATTTCAGTTAAATAATATAAAATGTATTAATTTAATTGATAAAATAATACTTAAAGATATGTTATCTAGTACTTAATTATTATATAGTAATTAGAGAATGAATCAGTGAAATTTTTACAACCTTTATATATCACAGTAACAATCTAAACTCTACAAACAAATCTATTCTTTTCTTGTTATATCAAAACAATAAATTACTAATCAGTAATTAAACGAGTTTGTGTACTTGGGAAGTATGTTCGATAGAAGAGGGAATGTTGAGAAAGATATCGAGAGGAGAGTGACTACGGAGAATAGGGTGAACGGTGCTTTGAATGCAATAATTTCTAATAGAAATATGTCTACCGAAGCAAAACTAGCGGTACATAATGGAGTTCTGGTATCGACACTAATGTATGTAAGTGAAGCCTGGAGCTGGCAGAAGAGGAACGAAAGTAGATTGAATGCAGTGGAGATGAGATCCCTTAGACGTATGTGTGGCAAATCCATGTACGATAGAGTAAAGAATGAAGATATTAGGAATGAATGTAAAGCTCGTCGTAGCATAATTCATAGAATAAAAATAGGGTCGCTCAGGTGGTTTGGGCATGTTGAGCGAATGAATGAGAAAATAATGGTAAAAAAGATATATAACGTAAGTGTTGACGGCGCCAGAAAGAGATGGCGACCACGGAAGATGTGGCTTGACCAGATTAACCAGATACTGGAAGATGGTCCTGTTAGAAGCCTTAACAACCGTCGAGCTTGCATGAGAAGATGTATGAATGTAGATGAGGCGAAAGTCATATATCAGGACAGAAGAGTATGGCGCTCTATCCTCTCTGCCTTCCCCCACGGGGAAACGGCGTGATGGTCAGTAAGTAAGTAAGTAAGTAATTAAACGATAAACTTTGTCGAACAAACAATATTTAAAAATTGCAAACTCTTCAAATTTTGAAAATTTCCCTTTTATATAAAAAATTCTTCTAGAATACAATTCACAAACGCAAGTTGCGGCAGAGCATAAATTGGCTGAAAACGAAACATCGGTCGGTCACTAGTTTATTTTAGTACAACACGAATACACGATACATGACATAAACTTAAATATACAGAAAAACTTTTCTATAGTGTCTGTGATGGTCCCAACATTTTTTTATATAGAACAAACCCATGTCAGCCTGATTCCATGGCAATAAATCCATTGTATTTATTTATTTAACGTATTTATTTTTCGGAGTGTAAATAAACAAAATGATTCAAGCCTTTTAATCGAATTGTTTGGTTACGAAATCCCATTTAAACCTACCCCGTAATTTAGTTAATTCTCCTAAATTTGAAACGGTACAAGATAATTTCAAATGGAAACAATTGAATAAACCTCAAAACTGACGCTCCAGACTCCCTTAATGAAGTGTTTGGTTTCATAGCCATTGTCTAGGGGTCAAAATACAGAATTGTGTTCACACCCCAACGCAATCATTTATTATTCCCACACAAATGACGGTTTTGTTCGGCGGCACGGGTACATATGGAGGTTATGGGTGTTATAGATAATATATTGTAATTTGTAAAGCTTCCAAATCTTGGATGAAGAACTCATTATATCGTACTCCTAGGATATGTCTGTGATTAGTTAGACGTGTCGGTTTTTTACGTAGCGATATTTATTTTTAAGCAGAAAATCTGTTTGTGTGAAGCAGTAAGAATTCTGATCACTTAGGCTAGCCAAATAATAGACAATTAACTTAAGCTCTAAAACATCCAAAGACTTTCATTTTCATTTTCACCTTCACTTTTCCCACGTATATAGATTCGTATCTATGAGATATAATGTATATATACGTTGAAAAATTATATTTTATAAAAATGCGTATAAATAAAAAATGAGTACCTGTGTAGTCAGATAGTCTTAAAATTAAATGAATTGGTAAATAATTTGAATTATTTGGAATCATCTTAGAAGTCTAATGCCATTTTTACTCCCTTTATATTAACTCGTGGCGTCTGCTTGTCTTTTTGTCTTCTTGTCTGACGAAAACACTTTGGATCGATTTTTAACCCCTTTTCCAGTGATCCAATCGAGCTGAAACTTTGCATACAGACTCGTGGCGACGATCAAGTAGATCTATCAAATTTTTGTAAAATAAATAATAAATTTTTGGATTTTTCAAAATTTAATGGTTTTTTCATACAACTTACAAAGTTGTATGAAAATATTTCAACGCGTCTGGTAGACACGGTACCTGATTATAGTATAATTTTGGATTTTTGGAATTTTTTTATTACTCCCTTTCGTAGTGTCGCTCAATCGTGGCTCAACCGTGTCGACCGAAGCCCAATGCGTAGGTTAAGCGCCAAACCAGTTTCCACTAGTAAATGAGAAAGGAAGTATAATAAAAACTTGTTTTTTATGGGTTACTTTTTTTTACACGTTTTTTACACATGACGTCTTCAAATGTTCACAAAGGAGGCTGTTTGAACCGAGAGCATACATTTTGTTTTGTAAAAAATATTTTTCTGCGAAAATACAAATAAAATACCACCGAAGCATTTATGGGCTGAACACAATAACGTATTCCAATCGTCGAGGATTTAAAAATGATATGTATATTTATTTGAAAAGGAATCATCACAGCTGCTATTTAACTTATTATTGAGATATTATTTTAAAAAAAAAACAGTTTTTGAAATATTCTTTAATATAATACCAATCTAGACGATGTTCTTCTCTACCCATGGTACCGTATGGATGTGTAGAGATTCGATTCTCGTCGTTTCGCTTGAGTCATACCACAACGTCTTCAGAAGGGTGCCCTCTCGCCACGGGGGTCAAGGGCGTGCTGATTATTTATTTAGTGGTCGTAGATTGTATGTCTTATATGGAGATATTTTTCCAAGTGATTTATACACTAGGGTGAGTCGAAAAACTTTTTTCTGCTTTTTTACGGAACACAGCAATATAAAGGTGCTAAATGGTCTAAAAATAACATGCGTGGAATATTATTACATTCTGATAACTTTGTCTGCCTCCGGATTTAAATCGTTTATTTGATTTTTTTTAGTAGAGTTCCAATGACGGTTCCAACCAGTAATCGTAACTTTATTCATATGTGGAAAATTCTTCTTGATTCCAAGTATGAAATTGTTGTAATACCTTTTGCTGTGTCAGTAAGAAATGTAATCAGCTTTCATTACTGACACTATTTAAAAAAAATATAATAATAATAGAAATATAATTTTTGTCAACATTTCCTTGTAATATCTAATTTTTATAATACAATTTTAACTTGCTTTAGAGACGCGCATTTTTAAACTTTTTTTAAGCGTGCTGTAGTAGCTCATATTTTTTTTTACAAAATATGTACCAATAATTTACAGTCGATCCGGAGGCAGAAAATGATATCCTATTTTAATAAAATATTAAATGGCCAAAAATATCATTATTCTTGCTATGTCAAATAGAAAAGAGATTTTTTTTTCATACACGGGTGACCCACCCTAATATATACATTCGTTATACGGACGGGGGCGTTAGTGTGCTATTGATAGAATATGAACTAACGATATCTTTTAAAGATGGAATCATAGTAGTGAGTCACCAAGATAATTTGTAATCTTCAACACAAACTTGAAGATTCTGAGTGGCCGTGAAAACCTAAGAACATTCATAATTTGTAATCATTGTCTCTATTTGTATATTTCAATGGACTCTCTTATCAATCTAGGTATTTGGTATGGTTCTGTCAGAAAATTTTTTATTTTATCAAATCTGATGCAAGACTAAGATTTTCTTGAGATGTTTGTTTTTTTTAGAGTGTTCAAATTAACGTTGACGAGCACTAAATAAAATATGCAGTTACCATGTTAATGACTTTTATGGTATTTTGTTTTAAAAGTAAATATTGATTATTTTAGATAAGATTTTTTTCATAGCGTTATTGTGATTGATTTTTTTAGTAGGTTTTTCGATTTAGTATAGAAATTTCCGTAATTTTTCTGTCTTCAATTTATTGGAAAGAGCATTAAAAAATTCTTCTATAATGGGATCCCCAATTCCATTAAGGAATTAAATAGTGTGGAACTGCTCAATAAACGGCTGAAGGGACTTGTGTTGGAGAGGAGATATGCATATATGGCATCAGCCGACCAGAGCCGGCCCCAGTTCAAATTCGACCGCCGCCGCCGCTTGCAACATTTTCAACCAACTGTCATTACGCCCGGTCCTGTTCGAACCGCATCTTGTTTTTTTTTCGTTCGATCTTGACTTGCCTCTCGAATTCATTCTTGAGAGGGAATTTACTCTCCATGGTGATGACGGCATACATCATTAATACAGTCCACTTCAGAGTGCCAAGTTTATGCAAATCGGAGGAACCGAGGGGAAGTTTTTGCATTGTCTTTTCTATATGCCGGCCTTTTCGCTTTATACTGGACGGCTAACTTGCCTTGGAAGTCTCCGTAAAGTTAAACTATCTCCAGCGCACTATACCATGATTGCCGCCGATTCAAATGATACTTCTTGATAGGTAAAATGATAATGGGCTGGGCTATTGGGTAGGTATTGCATTTAGGCAAAAAAACATTTTCAGCTGAATTCGATCTATTACTAAAACATCCAAATGTATTATTATTGAAGTACATTTTGTGAATTTCAATTATCGCAATTTTTTTATAAATTTGATTAATATTTAGGACATTAAAAATTTAAAAAGTTGCCTTGTTGGGAAAATTGAAATATCATACTGATAATTACTCTGAACTATTTTCACTGGTAATATATGAAACTTAGAGGTCCCACCCCAGTCAACTATATCATTCTGTAAAATATACTGGCCAAACGCAAAGTATACCACTTTCAGCATGTTTATTGATAAGATATTTTGTAGCCCTGTGAATAGGTAAATGAGTTTTCTCATCCTTGTGACTGCGGAATATATTTGCTCTTTCATTGACACCATATTTTTTTCTGAGAAAACGGTGTGTACGCATCAAAAATATGATATTGCTAGGCAATAATATATATCTGGCAATAACAATATATACAAAAAACTGCTAGGCAATAATATATATCAATTAATGTATATTATAGATGTCTCACAGAGACAAAACAGTATTTTATTTATGGGAAAGTAGGTATAGAAATCTTTTGGGTGTACATAGGACTTACGACCTATCGTATGGTTGGCTTAAGTGATCACTTTACACAATGTAACGTTCGCCATTTCCACCCATGAAAGAGTATACCATGCCTACTAATTTTTGAAAGTTGTATATATATTTGAATTGCATGCAACGCTTCATATGTGCGTTGTAACCACCTTTCCATGCGGCCTGTAAAGTGATCGTAAGTCCTATGTACATCCAAAAGACTTCTATACCTACTTTCCCATAAATAAAATACAGTTTCGTCACTGTGAGACATCTATAATATACATTAATTAATTAATCATGTCTTTGTGACAATAAATCCAGCACTGTTTTGAAAGATTTAAACAAACTCAAAATAATATTACTAATCTTTTTCAAATAATTTTTTTAATCAAGGATCGGTTTCTTAATGTCGATTGGTTTCACCTTTTCAATTCAATAAGTATAATTAAATTGCGTAAAGTGACGTTGTACCTTTTCCGAACAACCCCGGTAAAATATTTAAGCCATACATCATCCCTTACAGCTAAGAAGTACACGTGTTCAGATAAAGTTTGAGAAACAGCAGACAATGATTAAAATTGTCTCGTGTATGGCAGGCATTATACGTTTGTCGTGCTCAAACTTTTCTCATTACGCAAATTTCCGAACTAATGGTACACCGGGAAAACGATTGTCAAACATTTTACAATAAAAGTTTTACTCATCGAATTCCCAGAGATATAATTAAGATACAATTACTTCACGACCCGAATTATAAGAACACCCCCAAGCTCGGGTGTGGCCCCAAATTGTATTCAGAATGCTGTGCTTAGTAAATTTGCGGCTGATTTTAGGCAAAGGAAAGCAAAATCGATATACAAGATTTGTAAGCCAGTTAATTTATCATATTTAAGTTATTACTAGGCTGAAGCTAATTTGAGGATAGTTTATATAATAATTAATATGTAATATCAGTGTACAAAAAAACCAACGAGTATCAAATAGAACAAGATCCGTTTTATAAGTTTCTACAGATTAAAAAATGTGCAAATAAAAAATATGAAAGCAAAGGCAGTAATATCCAAAAAAATTTAATACAGTCATTGTGGATTACATTTATAATATAATGAATTCGAGATTTAATATGAAATATGATTTTGGAAGGGATAGATAGATAAAATCTAGAATGCAGTATATTTTAAATTAATAATCCTTAGTGACTGCAGCAATATCCAAAAAAAAATTAATACAGTCATCGAGTATTACATTTATGACATACTGAATTATAAATTTTAAAGGAAAATCTAGAATTAAGTATATTTTTAATTAATAAACCTTTCAGTATATTTTAAATTACTAATCCTTAGATATTAGTAATTAGTTTTTACCTTAAATTACTTAAACCATTAATAAGTATTTCAGGACATTTTAAATTAGTAATCCTTAGTGACTACATTCAAAACATTTTTTAAATTCTTTGGGTATTGCTGCCTTTGCTTTTATACCCCACATATGTAATAATAATTGTATTTAGCTTCAGTCTTTGTTTTACGGTGAGCCAATATTAATCTGATAACAACATTTTATTAATTTTAGAATATCTGTTTCTCCTTAAAATCATTCTCATCACTCTGATTTGTTGAATTCTATTTTTTATGTCTCCTTCATTACTTGAGTTCAAAATTGTAGTAAAATGTTGTAAGCGTGGAGAAATTTTTGATTTAATCAATAACAAAATGTTATTTACTTACAGAAACACTCGTTAATATTTATATTTACAAATCATTCCAGAGGAAATATTATATGGACTTTTTATATAAATTCAATTTGATCGGTGATCGGTCAGCTGTCAGCGTGCCAAGCGTGCATTTTAAGCTTTGAGGCTATAAAGCGATATGTGGGAATAATGCCTGAGGGTAGGGACATACTGTCATTTTCTCCAGAGGTTAACGTAGATTGATTCTGGGTTTCAGGGGGTTAAGAAGGGCTAGTATTAGATTAAACAGGGCATCTATCTGTTTGAGGGCTCCAAGTCGGCTCGAAAGGGTCGAAGGCTTTTATTCATGTGATTTACAGCACTTGAGAGGGTTAAGGGATGCATGATTGTATGTAAGCTGTGTGAGGAAGGCGTGCGATGAGATTGTGAGACATTCATTCGAATTTCTTTTGTGCAAAACAAGCAAATATTTTGACTTGTTTCAATGGTTAGTCAATACAATCTTAAGACGTTCTCTTAAAAGTGCTCTTCCGTGTATGTAGCCTGTAAATTAAGTAGAAGATGTAAAAGATTTGTGCTATTTAACATCGTATGATGTGTAATTTTAATATATTGTCACGGGAAAATATATTAAAATTACACTTTTATTACACAATAACGTTACACAATATATTAAAATTACAGTTTGTGGAAGATAAATGAATCACTTAAACATTATTAAAGTTTTTATATATTTCACAAAAAGTCACTGGATACGATCTTAACAAGAGCACTGTTCTTAATTCAGTTACTAAATGTTTATGTAATAATTTACACATTACTTCACTATTCGTTCTAGAATCTTCGCCACATATTTATCACTCCTGAGTAACTTGACTCTGATATACTGATACATGTTACTTAAAACGCTAAGGTCCTCACTAGAAAACTTCTCGTTTGTCGGTAGGTACTCGCGACGAATTTTTTTCACTCGGTTAAACACACGTTGGTCTCATTGTTGCGGTTTTTATTTAGACTATGGCGTAGTTGGTCCTCTTTTATATATAAATGTCGCGTTCTCGATGTTCTCAGAGTTTACGATAAAGTCCCAGTCAATTCCAGAGTATTGTGGAGCGTTCCAGAGATTATGAAAGGTTTCAATACTGCGTAATTCCTTCTAATTCTACGTTCTTCCTTCTAATCTCGTTAAAATATATTTGACACTTCATAGCAAATAGTCAGTAGTAGAAGCACGGGCTAAACTTTGACAACATGTCATCGATGCTACAAATATAAATAAATTCAAATCTCGATTGGAGGGAAAAGGATTGAATTATTTTGAAATTAAATATGAGAACATAATCAGAATGCTCGCTGCTTATTCGCTCGCGCAGAATACGCTAATAATTGTAATAAGAAAAATTAAATGTTTTTAAAAGAAAGATTTACTGAATTAATATTTCAATCGATTAAATATTTGAGGACCACTAAGATATGAATTTTTGGCGGAAAACTGCGATATAAGAAAATTGTTATATAAATAAATAATCTAAGATTCCGCAAAAATCTCATTTTCATAACACGTGATTTATATAAACGATATATCTATTATTTTGTAGAGGTATATGTCTTGTTCATACATATATATTTTCTCATTTCGGCGAATTATAAAAATATGAAACCAAATTTATTAATTAATTAGAAAAGACATACTACAGAAAATTATATCAACGAAAAAATCTCATATCTATCTGGGAAATAAATGTGCGTTACCATTACGTTAGCAGCTCGTACATTTTTTTTAAACAGAGATGTGAACACGGGATACGTGTCACATCAATATTCTTACTATTTTCAAACTAAGCTAAACGCTTGTGCTATGATCATTGGACTAACTTGCTATTCTGGAGTGAGATTCTAACTCGCGACGTTTGGATCACGAGGCGAGAGTCCTAACCACAAGACCAACAAGCTACATGGCCATCAATATATCGACTTTATACGTAAGTCTCTTTTTATTATTTGATTAACACATGTTGTCTATTTTTAGCAATACTTTTTGTAATGCAGAGGTCACAAATTATTCTGCATATCTGCCGCTAGAGGACGACAGAATTACATCTTTAATTCATTGTAATTTTTGGAAACCTTTGATATTATAATACATATTGAAGAACACATTCTTATTGTGAAGTTGCAATTTCAGAACAGAGTTCTGTGAATTTTTTAAAACCAAATTTAGAAGAAAATAAGAATAAATATGTAGAGAAAAATCTTATCTGAAACTATAGTTTATCTTAATAAGATCATATTTCTAGTAAAATATTGTGTGTGGAATTTGAAAGTTTCGTTGGTAGTTCAGATGTCGTGCAAGATCGATAACTAATAGTTTGCGGGTGAAGTTGGCCTGCTTTTTCCACATCCACGTTCAATTTGATTGATGCAACCGATTGCAACGTGGAGTGGAATACGCCTTTGGGACTTTGCGTCATTCTGAACGCGAAAAGTTCGCTTTATCGTACACATTTTACAAACCCGATAATCTTGACAGCATCGTCTCGAACGCCATATGTTGTCATTCTTTATTATTTAAATAAAATATAAATCTGTGCTTGTGTTCTTTAATCAATGTTTTTTCGCACAATTATATTATTAGATTTTGAATAATAAGGATACTCTTTTTCAATCTGTCTGTAGGTATAAGGGCCGCTAATCACACAAATATACACTACACAGTATACACAAACACTACGTAAATATAAGAATTAAAAAATATCATTGTAAGTACAGCACCTAAGAGGTTCATGAGTTATTATTTATTTAGTACGTGCAATGAAAATATTGAAGCATAGCATTTAAGTAAACGTATAATTTGAAAATAAAACGGAATGAATAGTTATATTCATTGATATTTTTTGCTGTAGGTGCATATCCTACTAAACAATTACACAGACTTGGAATATGCCAGTAGAAATGAGTACAATTTAATGGAATATTTTTTTCTCTCTTTCAATACCTAAGTGTCGTTCTGAATTTGATTTTTACCTAATATTCTTTATTTTATTTTATTATTATTTTGTTAAAGGTTTTAATTATATATTTAAAAAAATGTTTTTATGTTTGTTTATTTTACTTTAAATGATGTTTTATTTTTATTACTTCTTTCGTTTATAATTATTAAATGTGTTTTTATGATAATTCATTTTACTTCCAATAATGTTTTATTTTTAATACTTCTTTCGTTTATTATTATAAAATGTGATTTTATGATTGTTTATTTCACTTTTAATGATGTTTTATTTTTATTAGTTCTTAAGATTTTTATTTTAAAATATGTTTTTTGTTCGGTATGTATACAATTATTGTACTTTACATAAATCTGTAATAGGACGTTGATAATAATAAATAAACAAAATATTATTCTATTGTTCTTTTTAAATTATAATCATATTATTCAGATTTTAATGTACCATAACATTCTATCACATAAATATTTTGTAAATGTACTCACTGCACGCATCTTTTAAATAAAATATTTATAAACATGAATTATGTGCTATCTTTATTATACATATAATAACAATAAATCACTATTCTATCTAAAAAATCAAGTCGGCATACTTCCTACTTCCGTGTTCAATAATATTTTATTTCGATCCCAGAAGATTGAAAACTATCAACTTTTCCGTTTAAAAAAAAAATGTATTTATTTTCTGTCATTATGATGAGATTTCTTCTAGTTTACACGAGAAATAATTTCACGATAGCGAACGATAAAATTCATCGTTTTTTAAGTGTAAACAGAGAGATATGTAAACGAAATAAAACAAACTGTAAATGTACCGAACGAGCGAGTAGCGGCGGAAACTTGTTTGCATTTTCTCATTTTTAATTTAGATTTTTACCATTTTCATGGAATAAAATATTGTCGAGCGTGTATTTTTATTTTAAAATTTCGATTAAGGAAGAAACACGTTTTGATTTTTCAAAAAGTTAAAGCTTCACATACCTACCTACTTCATTTATTGAAATCAGAAATACCTAAAACCTGAACTAATATTATAGACTCATATAAGAGTGGGAACAGGTCTAGCTGCAGATTTGAATGACGTCTTAATTTGATGTATCTTTCCCGCCATGAATTTTGATTGAACCATCAAAAATACCGCAGATCCATAGACCACCATTATATATTTTTATAGACTTGAACTAACGGATATTTTCTGGTTCGCATTTTGGTTCCACTACGTTTCACTAGTTTAAAAAAATAATATTAGCTTTTCAATTTTGAAACAAGTATAAAAAGGTCAAATTAAATACTCTTAATTATATTGTCTTAGAACTAAGTCGATCTTTATTACAAAATGACGTTTCTACTTGAATAAACATGGTTTAAACAAACGACATTTAAAAAAGAATTTAAAAAACAACTTCATTTGTTAAAATATTATACTTTTGAAAAAACTTAGTGATTCAATAATGCGATAATGAATGCTTTAACTAGATTATAAATGTCTTAAGTATACCCGAAGGGGATATACTTCCACTGTGCCCTAGTCCTGTGGCCAAACGGAGGGGTTTAAACGTAAATGAGTTATTATTCTCATTCCATTATTCAAATTTAAATATAATATGTAAGTAACACCATTATGTACAATGTAAATAAATAAATAAATAAAATAAAAAATATATAATAATAATATTGATAGGATTCCCTTAAAATAAAAAAAACATAATTCAAAAAACATTTTGCTTTCATTTATAATTTTGATTCGCGTAGCAATGTCAATGCGGTTTTCTAGTCACAGCGTAGTCGGGATTGTTTTGCGCGGCTTTGTTCTGCGCGCGTTTGTCGTGGTGGATGCATTGCACATGGGGGTGGTAAGAAACCTGTTTTACGACCTCCATGTGCAATGCATGCAACCTGCTACGGTTTTCAGACTTAATGAATTAATTAAACGACGAAAGGACCATTGCTTCATGTCAACAGGCGTAATTAAAAACTTATTGTACATAATTCAGTGTATTGTCAGACTCAGAGATTATGTAGACAAACTTGTCAGAGATTATGTAGACAGGTGGTGCATTTCACCCCTTCTGTCCAAATACCCATTAACAATCAAAAATATTTTCCACTTCTATTCCCATTTAGATAAGTAATCGAGCACACCTAATGGTGAGAGAGTCAACAAAGTAACACTAATGGCATTATAACCCAACGTTTGTGTAGCACGATGTTAAATTTAGTGCAATTTAAAACAAGCATGCTGCAGCACATAGTAACTGCAGGTCAAATTATAAAGTCCATCACGTTTATAAAGTTACCGTAACCCAAATTCCTAACTTTGTCTAAAAGCGTGCTATTACGAAAGATTACACAACACTAATATACACATTTTAAGCATCGGTCAACTCAGTAAATATATTTAAAATGTTAGATCTCTGGATAAACAGTGTATTTAAAGTGCATTTCGAGAATCGAACAAACAAATTATCACTTTTATTTAAATGTATAAACAATAAGTCCCCGTTTATACGTTATTAGTCAATTCTGTTCAATTCTGTTGTGTTCAAGTTTATTCTGATCGTTTAAATAGATGTTTATAAAGCTATGTTTATTCTACTTGAGTTTAATTATATATTATTGTACTCGAGTTTCGAGAGTGACAGAACCTCTCAACGATAACTAAAGTATTAAACTAACTACATTAAAATACAGAGTAAATACAAATAATAATTGGGTACTGACAAAAGAAGCTGGAGATATTGGTGTTAAGTAGCTATAACGGGTGTACTGAGAGGAAAGGAGAAGAGTTGGTGTAATGTGATGTTGTTAGGCAAATTAATAACTAACTAACTAACCATTATGTAACTCACTAACCACGTCGAGGATAGAACGCCACATTCTTCTATCTTGGCACACCACTTTTGCTTCGGCTACATTCATACATCTTCTCATGCATGCTCTACGGTTGTTGAGGCTTTTCAGAGCCATCCTTTAACAGTTGCAACATATATTTTCTTAACCATATTTTCCTCGCTCATACGTTTTACATGGCCAAATCATCTCAGCACTCGTCTCTTTATTCTACTGTTTTACTACTGCCATACTGCCACCAAATACATACCAGAGTTCCAATTTATTTTATTACCTTTGAGCGCAAAAGGATTCAGAACTTTAATAGAACTTGAATGAAAATAGTGAATATTATCCATTCAGAATATTTTGAGTATGTTAAAAGTATTCAAGAACACAATACTGGATTTTATCCCCAGGGGGACATCATTAATCGAGTGCTCACAGGGCTTACGACTTGCTCAAGTGATCACTTTGCGCAATGTGACGTTCACCAATTCCACCCATGATAGACTACCACATCTATCAAATTTTTGGAATTTGTATATATGTTTAACATGCACTGTTATATTTTTACTACCGATAGATCGTAAGCCTCCGATCACCCAAAAAACTTCCATACCTACTTTCCCATATAAAAACAGCTTTGTCTCTATGAGACATCTATGATATGTGGTTAGCGAATATTATTTTATTTTATATTTTTGAATGTGGTTAGTCTTCAAATGTCGATGTACTTTGCATTTAGATGAAACGTTGTCAGTCTCGATACTTGAGTATAAAAGGGTAGTTGATTAAATATTTTTACATTTTTTTTACATTTTAAATATGTTTGAGAAATATTTTTTTTTTTTGAATCGAATAAATTTTTAAATTATTTCTAACGCACTCCTTTCTTAAAAAATGGATTTTTTAAAATTCATTTTTTAAATACTTTCAATTAAATTGCCTAAGTATGGTGCAATAAACACATTCTTATAGTGAAGCTGCAATTTCAGAACAAAGTTCTTTGAATTATCAACAAATTTATTAATCAATTAGAAAAGATATACAGAAAAATCAAATTGATGAAAAAATTCGAACCAACGGACCTCCAGTCTATACGGGAATGGCGCGATATCCAATTTCACCACGGCAGCTGGGTAAAAGTAATTTGTGACTATCGCATTATAAAAAGTTGATTGCTTTAAAAAATTGACTTAAATGTGTTTGAATCAAATAAAAAAGTTACCCATAAAGTTTTTATTATACTCCCTTTCTTTGTAAAATATAATAACAATTAAAGACTGATTAAAACATATAGCATAACACTAAACTTACAGTAATTTAATATATTTCTAAAATGTCAGATGTTTTGAGCTTTTATAAGACACTTCAAGCTTTGAAGATTAAATTCTAAAGACTTTTGTCAGTCAATTCAGATTTTCGACATTCGTGGTGAAGTACCTATTATGTATACCGACGGAGTAATTCAAATTTAGAAAATATTCCGCGACGTTATCGGGCCGCCGCTGCTTATCAAACTTTTCTAATGATTCCAATTTGAAAAAACCAATACATATCAGTGGTTAAAATTAATCTCCCAAGAGTGGCATATTAATTGCAACTTTGCCACATGTATGAATTTTGTCTGTAGTTTATATAAACAAGGGGAGTAAAAAGAGAATGGTAACTTTACAAAACTTCAGAAACTGAATATTTTATTTTTAATAATAAAATAAAATACATGCTCATATTAACAGCGACATTATTTCACTTGTAACCAATAGTTGAATGTTGAACATTCGTGAAACTGTAATATTTATATAGGTTGGTGTCACTGATTAGTCTAACCTAGTTCTCAGGCGACAATGCCATCTGATAAGTTCGTACCAGACCGCGGAGGCTGCATGAAACCCGGATATTGCAGCTAATTAACAGTTCTCTTCAGTACCGACGCACACAATCAAACATCACTGCTACTAATTAAAACACGCCATGATGTATTTTGCGCAGTGTTCAAGTGTTCCATACTTTCTCGTTATTTTTGAACGTTAAGTTTTTTGTGTAGAATAAATTATTATTCCTACGACTTATTTATTTATTTTCATCTTTGTGTATATTTGGTGAATAGAATTAAAAAATGAGTAAGAACCGAAAGAAATCCTTATAGTTCAAACAGTAATAATATAATTACACAAGAAATTGATCCAAATAACAATCACAAATGCTGTTAGTATTTTAAAATTACGAGGTGAGAATGAAAATTAATTAAATAAAAAACTATAACATTAGGTCCTTACATATGAAATTGGCGTTTAGTATGGGAGGAACATAAAGCCGATTTTTTTTAATTATAATATATTTATTTAATCAAAGTATGTACCATTGCTATCTATGCACTTTTGCCATCTCATAGGTAGTTCATCGATCCCTTTACTAAAAAAACCATTCGGACGGGAATCAATAAAATCTTTGAAGGCGGTTTGGACTGCCCCATCGGAGTTGAATTTTTTCCTTTGCAAGAAGTTATCCAAATTTCGAAAAAAATGGTAATCTGTTGGGGCAAGGTCCGGAGAGTACGGTGGATGTCTTAGACATTCCAATTGAAGCTCCTCTAATTTGGTAGCCGTCTGTTGTGCAGTGTGTGGTCTAGCGTTATCATGAAGCAGCAGTGGCCTAGAGCGATTAACCAGCCTCGGTTGTTTAGCAGCTAGCTTTTCCATCATGGTTTACAGTTGCTGACAATAGACATCTGCCGTAATCGTCTGGTCAGATTTAATTTAGTAGATTATTTTTCCTATAAAACCTTGAATTTAGTACATTTTAAATAAGTGATCCTCGATAACTACATTCCATATTTTTGGATATTGCTGCCTTTACTTTTAAACTATATATGATGTAAAAAGTAAAAAGTCAACAAGTCTATGAGTAAAATTGTAAAAAATTGCAAATCCCAATTATAATAATTTCGTTTATGTCAGTCCGTCGTAACTTCGTGTAACGTCCGTTACTTCTTTATAGTAAAAGAATTTTTCTTTATAAATAATTTTATAAATATTTTTTTTTATAAATAATTATTCCTAAGTACTAACATGTAAAAGAACCGTTACTTTTGACGGGGCTAGCGTAAATATAAAAACTATTACTATCTCAAAATTGAATGCATGTTTCTTTTAAAAGTAGTCAAGCTATCATAAAATATACTCACCGTACTTATTGCCCAGCCTGTGTAGTCCCCAGAAGAGAAGTGCTGTCAATTTGAGAATTAATAATTTTGTACAGAAATATTAAATCTATTCATTTCCTTCTATCTGACAAACTAAAAGAAACTTATAGTGTACTGTAAAAATAAAAAAAACGCGTTGTCGTGGTTACGTTTATCATACAACCTCTAGATAAACGAGGGCTGGGAAACAAAAATCCGTGATTATCGACTGATGGTGCGACTGACGCACAATCTGTGGACCTTGAGCGCCATTTTTTTTCAACGACGCCTAAAAATTTTCAGACGACTTATCGAGAGTTTGTTTTAATAGCTGTTGAAAGTGGGCAAGTTTATTCGCATTTTTTTAAAATAATGAACTCAACAATTAATTAATATTCATTAATTAGTTAATAATATTTTGTTTACTTTTACATGCTTTACTAATTTCTAATGATTCTAAATTATTCAATTTTAAACCAAAATTATTTATGTGCAAAATATAAAGTCCTAAATCTTTATCAAAACCAAAATCATTTTCTAATAAATGATTTGAAAATTCAGAAAAACCATGATTATTCAGACATCTTAAATGCTCTTTGACTCTTATATTAAAATTACGGCCGGTTTTTCCAATATTAACTCAATTCTGGATTCATCGGCCAATCGAGGACCCACAATCAATTTTTTCTTCCTCAGCCATGTGAGTTAGCCGATAATGATTGGTTATGCTATAGCATAATTTTAAGATATTTCGTACGCTTTATTTTCTCAAATGTAAATTTAAACTATGATTTAATATTTCTTCTATTTTCTAATTTTCTTTACCACTTTCTAGATTACGATTCATACTATTTTCAATATAAAACTATTATTATTTAGTAATTTTACATATTTCATATATTATTACTTTCAAAACTGGTGATGTACTCAAGTGGATGAGACTTTTCCCTTCTGAGAAATGGCTTTCATTTGCACTAAGCGGTATTTTAATGGTTGAACACCCAAAAGGGTATGAACAACAAAAATGAATATATTTCCCTTTTTGTTTCCACGTAGAACATAAGGTAATAGAAGTATGAAGGATTATATACATTTATTTATTCTTATTTGAGCGTACAAAATAAATCCAGAGTACTATACTTTTACATTGTATTTTTTAAATATTTCGGTAATTTATATTATAGTATTTAGTGTTATTATGTAAAAAATATTCACTCTCCTCTTAACCTTTCCTACCCGAAGCTATAAACTGAGTCGACATTGCCTCTAACTACATCAATATGTATTTTATATTTTAGGCATTCTTATCGTACTTTTACTCCCTTTATATTAACTCGTGGCGTCTGCTTGCTTGCCGTCAACAAAAACTTTGGATCGATTTTTGACCCTTTTCTAGTGATCCAATCGAGCTGAAACTTGGTAAGTAGACTCATGGCGACGATCAAGAAGATCTATCAAATTTTAGTTAAAAAAATTAATAATTATAGTATAATTTCGGATTTTAGAAATTTTATTGGATTTTTCAAATTAAAATCATTTGAAAAGTTTGATTACAACAACGGAATGCATAATAGGTACTTCAGTACGAATGTCGAAAATCTAAATTGACTGACAAATGTTTTTAGAATTTAATCTTCAAAGCATGAAGTGTCTTATCAAAGCTCAAAACATCTGACATTTTAGAAATATATTAAATTACTGTAAGTTTAGTGTTACATATATGTTTTAATTCGTCTTTAATTATTGTTATATTTTACAAAGAAAGGGAGTATAATAAAATGGTGGTTTTTATGGGTTACTTTTTTTTTAATGTTCCCTCTCTGTAAATATAATAAAGAACATAAACCATCCAATACGAAATTTCGGTGACCATATCTGACTTGCATGTATTTAGTGCTTCCAGTATGTATAATGGTGGATCTTCTAGTAATTCCTTCGAAATTCAGTGTTAGTTTGGGCAGAACCTCCCGGTTCCCTGGTACTGTCACAATTAAGATCTCGTATATGAATCGTATTCGTATATATAGTCCCTTTTATATTACAAATATTTCACAATCTATGACTCGTCTTCTTATTTTTGGGCTAAACTCGGTTCAGTTAAGCGTAATGCGAATCTATTTTCTAAACAAAAAAATTATAAAAAGTGGATTGCTCTATGGAAAAATACAAATTAATCAATAAATAAAAGTGAGAATTACATTTAAGGTCGATATATTCACGGAAATCTACAAGGCTCCTATAGCTTAGTGGTCGGAGCGCTGGCCCCGGAAAGGAGGTGACTCGGGTTTGAATCCCGGTAGTGGCCAAAATATTTTTTCGTGGATTAGATTTTCTGTATGTCTTTCTAATTGATTAATTAATTTGGTTTTTAAAAAAAATATTTTCTGATCGGTTAAATCCGCGCTCTTATCTCGTGGTTTCACCGTAGGTGACCGCGCGTCCGACCTTTCAAAAATATTTACGCGTGCTTCAACTCCAAAACTTGAATATGTACATCCGCGCATTTTACAACTATTTTAAATCTAATTACTTCCTTTATATTAACTCGTGGCATCTGCTTGCTTGCCGTCAACAAAAAATTTTGGATCGATTTTTGACCCTTTTCCCGTGATCCAATCGAGCTGAAACTTGGCAAGCAGACTCGTGGCGACGATCAAGAAGATCTATCAAATTTTCGTTACAAAAAATAATGATTTTAGTATAATTTCGGATTTTTAGAAATTTTATTGGTTTTTTCAAATTGAAATCATTAGAAAAGTTTGATTAGCAACGCCGCGGCGGACCGATAACGTCGCGAAATATTTTCTAAATTTGAATTACTCCGTCGGTATATTAGGTACATCACTACGAATTTCGAAAATTTACAAAACAATTGGTTCACAGATGACAGAAAAATTGGGTTTTTTGGGAAAAAATCAAATAATAATTTATTTCTTTCAGATTTCTGCTTAGTTTTGAAGAATTCTACATTACTCAAATCTGATTCTGACTAAATCATTTGACGCTGGAAATTCATAAGGTACGATATTGATGATAATTGAATCTATCAAAACCTTGACATCTCAAAACATCTGACATTTTAGAAATATATTAAATTTTTGTAAGTTTAGGGTTATGTTATATGTTTAAATTCGTCTTTAGTTATTGTTATATTTTACAAAGAAAGGGAGTATAGTAAAAACTTGGTTTTTATGGGTTACTTTTTAAAAATATATATTTGATGCGCACCACCAACTTCCTAACTGAGTATTTTAATTTTTTCTCACTTAACTGTTTATATTTAATCAGGATCGTCACACTATGTAATGTAATTTTTAATGGAGAAAGTAATTACAACGTATCAATAACAATAAAAAAATGTTTCCATAAACTCGTAAATTCTCCTAAAAACTGACATTAACCTTCGGGTACCGGAACATTGAAAATATAGTCGGGGACCAGAGTGGGGTACAAATGGGACCCCACTCAAATTTGTGTTTTAATGGTTTGAAAATGTTCCATAATATTTTAAATTACATTTCTTATGCAATGCGAACTAAATTTGTCGTCATTTTTTAAGAAACCATAATATTTTGAGGTCTCACAATTCACAAGCACCTGACTGACAGAAGCTTTGCAAGTAGAATAAAGTAACCGCATCGTACAGAATATTGCCGATTATCTATGGAAAAAAATATTTTTTCTACTTTTGGATGTCATACAATGCATTATCATTTAATTTTCTTTTGATGTTGTTTTATTTAGGATATTTGTGGGGATACAGAAAATACCAGCTTATTATCATCTATAAATATTGAATAGTTTTAAAAATAAGATTATCGGGGTTAAGTTTCCATAAGCGACTAGTTCCATTCCATGATATCATTTTTTTAGCTTAACCGTTTAGCTTAATTTGAAAATATTACGAATATTGATACGACTCTTTTTATCCCGGCCCATTTTCTCGGATATTTCTAAGTCAGGACAGTTGTTTTCTTCCGAGAACTCTGCGGCCATTAAACTTCCCCTTGACAACCAATTGAAGAAGGGTATATTTTCCCCCTTTCATTTTGTGACCAAAATATGATTGTCCTACGGAGCTTGATTGTTGTAAAAAATGCTCTTTGAACATTGGCTTTGTTTAAGACTTCATTGTTAGTTATCATGTTGGTCCACGATTCTTATTAAGGTTACCTATCACAATTAAAATTTACCATAATTATTTACGGATTCATAAATCAAGCTATTAAAAATATCAAAAATCTTTCTTTCCAGATTTGTATTAAATTTATAAGGAATGCAATCCCATTTATTGAAATTTATCATTTTTGTTCTTATTTATGTGCGAAGCGATTCGAAAAATATACAAAAAGAATTGTTATATTTACGTTTCCACTGGCTGGAGGAAATGACGTCATCAAATATATAATAACGAACCTTTTGTCGAGACCCCGGCTTGGCGTAGGAAAACATTTCAAAGCTGGCAATAGTTGAAGCCGCGTAGGTAGTTAAATTCTGGTGAAAATGAAACGCTGGCACATGTATTGATTCTTTTTAAAAGCGGCGGAGCGTTTTGAATAAACTTTTGTAAAGCGAAGCAAGTTTACGTACGTTTAAAATATATTTACTAAATACGTGGAAGACCAAATAAAGGACTACCAAACACGTGTTTTATTTCATATATTTTTTTGTAATGAACAGAACTTACTTGTATGTGTAGTAATGTGGAAACATAGGGTAGTTTACATAATATTGAACCATTATTTTTTTGCCCAAATCAATGAAGCACGGGAAGAGTCCTTTTGTGAAGATATAAAGGAGATATTCAAGTTCACGCGTGAATTTTCTGCCCGCAGAAATCTTAAGCCTAGTAATCTCTAACCAAAACTAATTTGTATATACTTTAAGATTAATTTTAGTACATTAATTTTTCTGAACAAGGGAGCATTCCTCCCGAAATATGTTGAATTTTTACAACAAAATTTAAGTGTGGTTATTTATTTATTTATTTAATATTCATGGAAGACCAACAGCACAACAAAGAAACATAGAAAACATTGATATAATATAGATGGCCAATTACAGGTCTCCACATTTTGAAATATGTTAATAATGATAAATATTTATGAATTAAACTAAGGCATGTTAAGAATTATATAACAAGAAAGAATAAAAAATTAAACAAAAGAAAAATAAACTTAATTATTAGCAGAAAAACATAGGCATGTTAAAAATAATACAAAAAGAATGAACAAGAGAAAAAGAGACTTAATTATTAAATAGGAAAAAATTTCTGCACTCAAAATTTTTCTTAAAACTTAGGCATGCTAAGAATTATGCCAACGCTTATCTATGTATAGATTGTCATTTCCATCAAACAGTATGCAAATGTTACTGATGGTAATCGAGATATCTGTTTTCTTATCAGAGTATGAGACATTTTATTTTAATGTGAATATATTAATCATTCGAATTATTAATCTATTATTTCAATTTTTCACTCAACTTTTGACCTTATATTCATTTGAGTTTTGAGTTTATATTCATAATATCATGAATTAAGATATCATTAATTAAGGTAAATTATAGATATCTCACAGAGACAAAGATATTTAAATGGGAAAGTAGGTCCTATTTAGGTCTCTATAGGGCTTAATACCTTTTATATGGAAAATTATAAAAAAATAAAAATCTGTGTTTCATACCTTTCAACGCCTATGTTAAAGCCTCACATTTTTTTTAGACATTATTAAGATTTATGTCATGTAGACATTTTTTGTGTATCTTCCACACCGATACCCTCATTTTCCATTTATTCCGTGTAGAAGATTGACAGAATTGACGGACACTGGTGACCCACGTTCGGGGAGGTTCTGCACGGGTTATTTAACTATTCACACAGAAGGGAATCGCCGCCGAGGGAATTTAAGGGAAAATGTTTTTGTGTTAACTGCAACCTTGGCCCACAAGCAGGCATTATAACATATGTAAATTATGATCATATTTCTTACAAAATGTGACAGGATACAACACAATGTAAAATTTGACAAGATACAACGTAATGTCCCTAGAATGATAATGTTCTATAATTCTGAAAAAAATAACTTAAACCTGATTTTTGGTTATATTAATATTAATAAGGGGCTACACCACCCTGAAACTGGCAGACATTGGGTTATTTTTTACAAGTGGGTGATAATTTTATTTTACTGGTATTTTAAAGGAAAATTTTTGAAAAAAAAATGGCGGCATCTACTTTCGTGGAGCTCCTCCTGAGTGACTGAGACTTTCTGTGGTATACATTTGTCCGAGAAAGAAAACAAAATCATGTACCCATTTAGAAATGAAATATCTATGTCGTATAATACGGATTTAATCTGATACGTCATTTGTTATTTATTTATTTCAATATACGGTACTTTTTATATTCTATATAAATACATAAATCTACAAAATATATAAAATAAATTCTTTTTACTTAATAGTGTAAATCAGATAAAAAGAGTAGTAACATTGTATAACTTAAAATTATAGTAGAAATTGACAATATAGATAGTTGTTAGAAGATTTGATAGTGATATAAATTAGAAAAAAATGAGGTGTGAAATACCTACATATATAAAAATGGGTAGCTTGTTGATCTTGTGGTTAGGACTCTCGCCTGGTGATACAAAGGTCGCGGGTTCGAACCTCACTCCAGACCAGCAAGTTAGTCCTATTTTCATAGCACAAGCGTTTAGCTTAATTTGAAAATAATAAGAATATTGCTGCGATAAGTATTTCGTGATTGCATTTCTATTTACAAAAAAAATAAATTAAAACGCCTCGTATTCATTTTAAAATTGAATTTTATTTGATAAATTGTACGTATTTATTTATTCCTACAATTTTGGATATTTTATAATATTTAAAACTATTTTTATACCAATAATGAAATAGTACTTTTTTTAAAAAGAGCAAAATAATTTTTTGGTGATATTATTAATATACTTAATAAAAATACTTTTCACCACATTTCATTGTACCCTGATGAAGGGATCATTAGCCGTCAAAAATGTTGATATTTTCAATATGTAAGTGGTGAAAACAAAGATAATTTATATTAATTATATTAATACATTTATATTAATTATAAAAATACATGAATATATATTTTACTAAATAATATTAATATCGGTCGCATGTAAAAATAATATTTTCATAAAAATGCGTAAAAATTAACTAGTTTTGAAAATCTCTCCTTTACAACAAATTGAGCTTGTTTCTCAAATGTGTAATATAATTTAATCTTCTCAAAAAATTGCACTTGGAATTGAGTAGTCATTATTGGAACATTAATATTTTGATGACAATTTTTGAAATGTTACAATAAAATATCGTCATTAGGCTGCGGTGAAAACGTTCACCATATGCGTAAATTACAGTTTCATAACGCACCAATACTCTTACACTGGCACAGATTGATGTAAATTATATAATATAAAAATAAAAAGTCGCTATGAAATTCTGAATTCGTTCAAATGCAAAATTAAATGATCAACAAAAACACGCAGTTCTCAGAAACATGGAACATATGTAGAATAATTCTGTCACGGGACTTGGCTGTATGGGACTCAAATGAAAAACTTATCAATATTATTAATATTTAAAGCATTAACTTTGTGGTTAGACATTATAACAGATTGTTTGTTAACTTTGTAAAAACCACTACCAGATTTTAGGTCTACCGGTTTCGAGACGTACCCGTCTCTTCGTCAGGACCAACATTACACCACTACATTCACAACACTACACACCTCAACCATAGTATTGTTACACTTCCACCAATAATTGATCACATGCGTTTTAGTCTTGTCAGGTACAAACATGCACTGATTAGCCTAATGAATCATCAGGGATCTACCGAAAGAGAGTGAGAGGGGGCGGGGTCTAAAGTGGGTGTTACCTCATCTTTTGTGAACATTAAATTAAACAAAGGGCTATATGGAAAATTAATTTGGTTGTTAATTAGGGGTGCTCTATTATTTACCGCCACCAATGTAAAAAATTTCTAAATTATTCAATTTTAAACCTTTATTATTAGTATTTAATATTTTCACCTCTATTTTTGCGTCAAATTTATGATCATTTTCTATGAGATGGTTGGAAAATTCAGAATTTTTTTTGTTATTAAGACACCTCATATGTTCTTGGATTCTAGTATTAAAATTACGAGATGTCCTTCCAATATAATATGCTGGACATGAGCTATATGTTAATTGGTAGATTCCTGAGTTGTCCATTATATTATTTTTATCTTTATTGTTAATAGGTATTTTTCCTTTGTTATTGTTGGTATAGAAAGCTGGTTTAATATTTATAGGTAAAACTTTGAATACAGTATTAGTTAATTTATCTATTAATAGAATTCTTCTCCATTTATTATTATTATTACTGTTTTCTTTTATAGATGGATATAAACATTGTTTTATAAGTTTTTGTTTAAATTTTCGGTTTAATAAGGTTTCAATTAATTTTGTAATATATCCATTATTTATTGCAATTTGTTTTATTGTATTAAGTTCTTTATCAAAATTAATTTTTGATGGGTAATGCCATGACTCCGTGAAGATCATTTAAAATTGTTTTTATTAAAATCAATGAAACGTATTTCCAAATATTTATTACTTTCAAACACTTATTTTGAAAAAAAAATTAAATTCGTCATATTGTTATATTTTGGAAAAACAATGCTTTGGTTTACAGCTAAACATAGCATAGATGTGTTTTAATTGGATTAATGACATTTGTTAATAATTCATTTTCAGTTTTATTGCCGAGGAAACGTTAACTGAACATTTAAAAAAACAATTTTTCACACGATAAATTTTTAAATTGTACATGATATTATATATACTTTAATAAAATATTCATAAAAAGTGTTGAAAAAGAATAGAGATATGTAGTTTTGTATAAAGTCTTGAAGTTGAGTATTTGCTTATTGTATGTTAAAGCTTCTTATTATATATTATACTAGATATTGATAATACCTGCTCTGTAACATAACTTTAACCAATGAACGATGCCATTTCTACTAAAATATTTACGGACCTGCATATTACACAAATTATTTGTTTATATGTTAGTTTTGGTATTCTTAGCTGGTGGACACTATACTCTAGCAAATATCACGCTGAATCTATCAGAGGAAACAACAATGTATTATAATTTTCATATTATATATTGTTTGTTTTATCACATATTTTTTGTGTAGTTAGTAAATTCATATGAAATGCTTTAAAATATGTCAATTTCATTTTATTAAATATGAAAAATATAACACACTTTCCCGAAAAAATAGGGTCGTACATACACCGCGAAATATCCCAGAAAACTTTTGCTAGATTATTCTGAACGTCCGTGATAATCTGAGTTCTTAGAAATTGCTGACTTTTCTATTTTATTTCTTTACAATCCGAGTGTTTAAAAAAACCTGTTCATTGTTCATTTCTTTCTAATACCTCCTCTTATAAAACCATCATGAATGTCAAAGAATCCAACCCAACGCTAAGCAGATCATTAATTTTTATTTTTTTAATTACCCTTTTCACAGAAGAAAATAATAATATATTTTTGATAAACTTTGATCCGAATTTAAAAAACCTTTACCTCGGCGAATCTAGTTCAAAGCTTGTCAGATTTTTTCTGCAAGATGGTGGTACCTACTAACGATGGTTTTCTTGCACGGGTCACGCAAACCCTGTAGTACAAAGGGTTAGAGAGAATATGTTATTCGAAATTAATGTTTTGTCATACATATCTTAACCTTCAACCGCTTACGGGTGACATGACATGACGTGCTTTACGAATCAGGGGAAAATTTCTCGGAATTTTGGGGTAATTTCTCATTATTTCGAAATGGTACTACAATCGGTGTTATAAATAAATCAAATCCGGTTTTGTAATAGGTATGTTACTGAATTTATATTCAAATTCGTTTCTGTAAATAAGATTAAATATTAAAATTATCTATAAATATTCAATTCTATAAATCTCCCCACTCCCACTCCTATCCATTCTAACCCCGCCCCCAACCCCCACCACCATTACACCCACCCAATCCCTATAAATTCTGTCTCGAATTATTTTTAATTTAGTTGTAAACGTGTTGTTATTGACAATGGGAGAAATCCCGAAAACGTTCTAACAATTCAAAATAAATATAGTGGAATAAAACAGTGTTGTTTACCCTCATTTTTTTAAATATTATAAATATTCGTTTGAGCACTATAAGATCTTTTAATAAAGTATTATACATTATTACATTTCAATGTATATGTCGCAGCTATCTGGTTAAATTTGCCAGGTAATTGGATGCCTAGGCCGTTCATTAAATTCCAGCATCCAATTAAATGGCTGAAGGACAACTAGCCAAGTCATTGAGCGCAACGTTTAACCAGATGGCCGAATGTCGTGTAGTCATTTAGTTAAATTGGATATTGATGAATTTGTGATGCTTCGTTAGGTTAGGTTAGGTTAAGTTAGGCTAGGTTTGATAAGGTTAGATTTAGGTTTAAATAACTTGACCGTCTTGGTCAGTCATCTTCAAAGGACTGACTTTTAATACGCCAAGTTGTTAAACGTTGAGTGATTCTAGTTCACTTAACTATCGGCCTAGGCATCCAAATGGATGCCGACGTTTAATAATAAGCCTAGGCGTCCAATTACCTGGCTAATTTAACCAGATGGCTGCGACATCTATAATGCAACGATAAAGTATGGACTAAAATTTATCAAAGTACGATGCGATTTTTAACTCACTGCATTGTGAAGTCGGCCACTGACAAATGTTTTGGTAGTGTATTTTTATTTTATTATTTCAATATAATAAAACTAATAAAGGTTGAATATTTAAATATTGTAAGGATAGAGAATAAAGTAATATTAATAATTTCAAATTTGGAAAAAAAAACAAAATATTCTGTAATTCGTCCAAATTTTTTAGGAAAACAATACCGGATTTTATCCCCAGGGGGACATCATTAATCAAGATATATTACAGATGTCTCATAGAGACGAAGCTATATTTTTTATGGGAAAGAAGGTAAGGAAGTTTTTTGGGTATTCATAGGGTTTACGACCTATCGTACTGCTGGATTAAGTGATCACTTTAATCAATCTAACGTTCACTAATACCACCCATGATAGACTACCGCATTTAAAGATTTTTTTAAAGTTGTAAATATGTTTAAATTGCACACTTTATTTCGTATGTGAGTTCTATTTTCACTACCACCACCTGCAGTTGATAACTTTGTCATTCCCATAATTCAATACAGATGTTACTATTAATAATGATATAAATGATATAAGCCAAAAAATATCAAAGTAACAACATTCAAATGCTTGACACCAGCCACGTAACATATATACAAAATCAGAAGCATTGGCTCTTGAAAGTGTGCGTCTTTGCTGTGATGGCACTTGCTGGACACTGATTTGTTTGTAAACGATGATTTTTTTCCATCGCGCGTGCTCCGCGCGCGCTCATTGGTTAAATTAAATTACGCACGCTTCCCTGGCATCTTATTTCCTGTTACAGGTTTCCGTCCATTTTCAGGAAATCACTGCCAAAGATTGCAGGAAAGCGAGAGGAAAGATGTTACAAATCAAAAACTGGTCTAAAAAGAAGTTAAATTGAAATGATTATTATTATAAATGTGTTAGATTGACGTATATCTTAAACAATAATACACTACGCGCGGTGTACGCAACTGATGCTGTGCGTTACGTTAAATGTCTCTAGCGTTAAGCGTCTCTGTCTCTTAACTTTGTCTCTTTCTAGCATTGATGTCGCTGACGCACATCTATGTTTGTATTGGTACACAATGCATTCTCGGAATGCCACGGATATGACTGAATCTGTCAGTGGTGATACTTACTTTATCGTATACAAAATAAATATTGTTATCTTCATATTATTGCTATTATTAATAACTAGCCGTACTCCGTGAAAAATCACGAAACATGAAATGTTTTGCGTCTTTGCTTAGCTCTAGTATATTATATGGTATATTTTTGACGGTCCACTGAGAGCGGTAGCAACATGCATTAAGCGGCTGGTTCGGGTTTGCTGGCCCGGGGTTCAAGATGCATCTCTGGCCATTTAATTTGTTTTTTTAGCCATGATTCAAACGAAATTACGGATGCTACTCTTGGTTACGGGACATATAAACAGACAGACAGATGGACAGACAAGGAAATTATCACGTTTAGATAGATTAGTCATGTATTTGTCGTCGTAGTGACCTTTTATGTAAAACGCTCCGATATAAAATGTAATCTGTACGATGTAACGATGTAAAATATTTCGATACAAATTATTTAATGTTTTCTCGTCTAAAGTGAATAAATTAACAATTGTCGTTGAAGCTTTTGTAAATAAAAAACTAACCCACAAAAACCAAGTTTTTATTGTACTCCCTTTCTCATTTGTATTGTTTCCGATTTGATATTCTATCAACATAATCCTCTTGCTTTAAGTTCATGTGGAAAATCTATTCCATGTATATTATTATCTTTAAAACTTATAGAATATTGAAAACGTAATAATTGGTATAGGGGGTACGGCGTTGGCAAAACCGTCGGATTGGACCCGTGATTCGAGTCAGACTAGTTGAAACAGGTTTCGCGCCTTCTCCACACGTAGGGTTCCTTTCTCATTTGTATGGTTTCCAGTTTGAAAAAACCGTTAAAATTTCGAAAAATCCTCAATTATACTATAATTAAATTTTTATAAAGAAAAATTTGTTAGATAATTTTTTCGTCGCCACAAGTCTGCCTGCAAAGTTTCAGCCCGATTGGATCACGGGAACGGGGTTAAAAATCGATCCAAAGTTCTTTCGACAGACAAGCAGACGCTACGAGTTAAAAGAAAGGGAGTAAAAATTGAAATAAATTAAGATCTAAAGGGGTGAGAAAATAAATAAGTACAAAATCGCACGTTCTTTATTGAAATAAATAGATAATAAAAATTGGGTAGGTACGTGAGGCAATTATGTTTATTTCCGCTTTTATTTCACGAAACACTCTACGGCGGATCCTGATAGCAACTGCTCGAAGGCCGTGTGTCGCTATTTTTATAGCTTTCCTACATAAAAACGTTTCTGTTTTTTGTACAATTCTGTCCAATTTTTTTTTGTAGAATTTAATAATATTATAATATATTATATTATTATATTACACCCACTCTCAATAAACTAATTAATAACACCATGTTTTGAATCTCGAAAAATTAAATGTTATTTGAACGAATTTTTTTCCTTTACTTACTTATTTTGAAGTCTTCCCCGTGCCAAATTGGTTGTTGTTGAGCCGTATTTCACAATTTGTTTTTTAGTATATAATTTTATATAATTAAATATAATTACTTACATACCGTCAATCTCCTGATCTGACACACCACTCTCGCCTCATACAAATTCATACAGCTTCGCATGCAAGCTCTACAATTGTTAAGGTCCCTAACAAGACCATCATCCAGTATTTAGTTAATCTGGTCACGCCATGTCTTCCGAAGTTGCCCTTTTTTCTGAAGCCATCAACATTTGTGTCGTATATCTTTCTTACCATTATTTCTTCATTCATTCGCTCAACATGCTTAAACCATCTGAGCGACCCTTTTTTAGTTCTATTCACTATGACATTCACTCATAAATACAACACAAATTGATCTCATTTACTATCTATTCAGTTTATTTTCGTTCTTCTGCTAGCTCCAGGTTTCAATTCCAGATACCAGTGATGGTACTAGAATACTATTGTATACCAGCAGTGCTGCGTTTTTGGACATATTTCTATTATAAATTATTGAGCTTATATAAAGCTTAGTACACTCGTTTCTCTTCAATCACACCCCCTTGATATCTATAGAAACAATTAATAATAATAATATTTTAATAACTTATATAGCGCCGTTTTCGCGAATATTCACCTCAAGGGCGCTTTGAATTAGTGAGTAGTGACGGGGAATCTTCCGAGAATCAAAAATTTCAATCTCCTTAAAATAAAATTATAAATTATCACATTATTTGAAGCAAACTTCATATATCGTGATTGAACTGAAAGCAAATTATATAACGCAACATGAATAGCCATTAGTTAATACAGGTTAGTTCACGTTTCTATAGACACGAAAATAATGTTATAAAATATATATTTTTTCATGTATGTATTTTTTTAAGTTTTAGGGGGTTTGGCAGTAAAATATCACGCTTACTGGGCATGATGGTGTCTGCTATGAGTTGGCCTGTTTTTATAGATTATCTCTTGGGGTTAGTTATTCAACAGCAAATTTAACGCTAAAGTTTCCAGAGTGCACTAGTGCACTGGCCGTTAGTGGTAAATTTAAATATCTGGGGTGTAAGTCTCTCCTGTACCTCCATAACAAGAAAGTTTGATATAAAGCGATATTTTGCATCAATTTATATTTTGTGTCAATTTATATTTTGTGTCAATTTATATTTTGTGTCAATTTACAAAAGTAAATTAATTTACAACCCGTTACACTCTCACTTACAAAAATATTGCAGGCATTGTTTATACCTCATCAATGTTTAAAATATTATAATGTATGTGAACCTACACATAAAACTTTTGTCTATCTATTCTGTATACAATTATATCTTCTCTTTTTGTCTTTATAATCTCTGTGGAATCCTTTGATCTAACTCAAATAAATTTTGCACAATTAATCTGGGTTGGATAACAATTGGAATCACAGGAAGGAAGCTAGCACATACTTTTTTTCTGAAAGCTGGTTCCGGTTTCTCCTTCTTCTGCAGAATTTCAACCATACAAACTTACGGCGAGGTATTTCTATTGAAAGTTGAGAGCACTCGTAGATATTTTTATTGTTAGTTAGAGTTTATGCAATGAATAACACAGATATTGAAAATATTTGGCGGACGTAATCGATATACATATATTTTTTCGATGGCTGCAAGCAATGTTTCTTCATAAGCGACTCACCAGGAGTACCTAGAACTTTTTTAACTTGCTAACTTGTATGAAATGTAGTGAAAGGCGTAGTTTGCACTGTGTTGCGGTACATCTATTGCTAGCTGGTCATTAGGTGAAAAAAAGTAGATGGGTAAAGGTCTAGGATTCGTGGGAGAGGGAACTGTTAAATTATTCCGTGTTTATTCTGTGCTTTAAACGGCGCTATCATCCTGTGCAAAACGTGAAAATGAAAATGATACCATTGCCACTTCCCTTGGCTATCCCATCTCTTTCCCATGATATATATGTGTTTTATGTTGAATCCCATCTACTACAAATTTTATAAAGTTATTTTTTAGGATTCTGCATAAAACAAAAACACTCTCTCCCCTCCCCTACCCAACATACCTTATTCCCCCGATTAAATTTGTAAGAAATTATACTAAATTCCATCTTCTCTTTTTTTTCACAGTTTATTTTTAAGACCCTGCTCAAAACACACTGCTCCTCCTTCCAAAAATATGTAAATGTTGAACGTCATTCAAATTTTCTTTGGTTGCACTCTAGGTTGCATCCTAAGGAAAGTATAGTGCACCTATCTCACCTTCCTGCATTTTGCGCAATACCCATATCTAAAAAAATTGCATACGCCATTGAGTTTTGAGGCTAACACAAAAACTAAGGCACCGCATTCTCTCCTCCCAGTTAACCCTTATTAAAATTTTTTCTCCTTTTCTAAAATACATCTCGGAATTTATTTATGTCACATATAAGTATGAAAGTTCGTTAACCTCTCATTCAAAATACTTTCCATCAAAGACACGAACAATTGACATAGTTGTATCTAAAATATATTGTAGGCATAATTTTCACGTCTTTTGTCACACAGGATTTCAAACTATTTGACCCTCCCGTCAAGTTTGCATAATTTGACAGTTTACTTGAAATATCATCTGAACCCACATAACTTAACTAAAAAGCTTATTAGGTATTAGGCTTTACTCCGAAATAGCACTATAACTTTACATAAAGAACGCCATGGTTTACAACATTGAGAAACTATTTAAAGGGCCTCTTAGTCATCGAATATATGAGTATTTTCTGACATTTTTGCCTCTAGGATAATAACTTAAGTAATTTTTATTAATTTATTAGAAAAGACATACAGAAAAAATCAAATTAACGAAAAAATATTTTAACTGTCACCGGGACTCGAACCACGGACCTCTAATTCTATCCGGAAATGGCGTGTTATCCAATTTCGCCATGACAGTCTGGTAAGTTAACGAAAATTTTTCGACCTTATATGTAGTCTCTTTTTAATTGATCAACATTTTTTATATCATTTATAAAGCAATCCACTTTTTCATAATGCAATAGTCACGAAAACCTTCACGTTTCTATCGCTAAAGGACGCCATAAATTAATTTTTATTTTTAATTTTTTGGAAACATTTGATACAACACATATATATTAAAGGAAACACATTCTTATTGTGAAGTTACAATTTCAGAACAAAATTCTGTGAATTATTAAACAATTTTTATTAATCATTTAGAAAAGATATACAGAAAAAACTAAATGAACGAAAAAATATTTTAACTGTAACCGGGACTCGAACCGCGGACCTCCAATTCTATCCGGGAATGGCGCGTTATCCGATTTCGCCATGGCAGTCTGGTAAGTTAACGAAAATTTTTCGACCTTATATGTAGTCTCTTTTTAATTGATCAACATTTTTTATTCCATTTTTAAAGCAATAATTACCAGCTGCGAAATCCATGTAGCTACAGCTTATAATAGTTTATGAGGAAAGACTACAGGTGTCTCTAGCATAGTCCCTTCAAATAAACAAAAGGTTTTCAGACCTGGAACATTTTTATTTCCCCCCATACTGCTAGAATACTTATATATCCTGCGATATTCAATCATCAAACTTACTACGTAGGCGCAACTTAATACTTAACAGAACACTCAGATACCTTCACAGTGGTATACCTACTTACATAGATCGAACACTGAAGGGAATCCGGATATAAGAGGCGGGTTTTTTCTAACACACGTAAACGTTTAGATACATCTCTTCACAGCAATTCCTTTATATTTTTACTGGTTTGAGAGTTATACATTACCACACGCAAGCAATCCATATATGCGAGTTTTCATTTTTTGCTTTTAAAAATTATATTACATGCGTTCTGTTACGATGAAAAAGAAGAGAAAAAAAGCATCCAAAAAATTCTGTATTGTCCTAGAACAATCTAGAAAAGTATTGAAGCACCCCTAAGTTTATAAGTGCTCTCGCTAGCGCTGGGCAGAATAACTTTATTTTTCTCTTTTTCGTACGCCCAGTAAGTCCAAGCTCAAACTGCTATCAGCGAGCAAAATTAATGAGAAATTTTTCAACTGATTATTTTGGGCGCGACTTTCTTGTAAGTTGTGATACACAAAAGCGATTTTCAATTGTTTGCAATTAAATTTTATCAATTATTATACTCGAACCTAAGAGTGACGAATATGTTACAATAATGATTAAAATAACAGTATTGAACAAAGTTGTCAGGAAAATCTATATTTATTTTAAATATTAAATAAAACAAAATAAAAATACTTCTAAGATTTCTAAGATTTCTAAGATTTGTTTCCCCAAGATGAATAAAGTTTTTAAATAACCGGTTACAGACCTTTGCCCGTGGGAAAGAAAATATTTGGCAATAGAGGAGCTATTTTGTTCCCTCCATGGAATAAAATAATTATTTTAAATAAAATTCCTTGGTTTTGTGAATAACGGTTGATGATTTTCATTTCTTGCGAGTTTGGTGAAAGATCATGATCACAGAAAAGTTTACTTATTATATTATATTTCGAGTAAAAGTAAAATGTCTTCAACGTGGCTTTTGTTCTTGTAAATCAAGTAGTGAAATCTTCTAATAATCAACTTATCTTAAGCGCGTTACAAATCATCCATTAACTTCTTACATTGTTATTTTCAAAATTGATATAAAATAATTATTATTTTATAATTATTTAAAACTAATTAAAAGAATCAGTTATCCCTTGAAAAATGCATGGAAAAAAATCGTTAAAAATATTGTTTATATTATTAATATTTAAAGCACTAACTTTGTGGTTAGACATAATAACAGAATGTTAGTAAACTTAGTAAATACCACTACAGATTTACGGTCTACCGGTTTCAAGAGTACCCGTCTCTTCGTCAGGACCAACACTACACTACTACATTCACAACACTATACACCCCAACCATAGTATTGTAAAACTATCACCACTATTGTTCACATGCGTGTTAGTCTTGTCAGAGAAATTGAACTACTGGACAACTCAGGGATCTAACGAGAGAGAGTGAGAGGGGGCGGGGTCTAAAGTGGGTGTTACCACATCTCTTGTGAACGCTAAATTGAACAAAGGGCTATATGGAAAATTAATTTGGTTATTAATGAGAGGTACTCTATTATTCACCGCCTCCCTAATGTAAAAAAATTCTAAATTATTCCGTTTTAAACCTTTATTATTTGTATTTAATATTTTCACCCCTATTTTTGAGTCAAATTTATGATTATTTTCTATGAAGTGGTTGGAAAATTCTGAAAAATTGTTGTTATTAAGACACCTCATATGTTCTTTAATGACGAAGAGACGAGTACGTCTCGAAACCGGTAGACCGTAAATCTGGTAGTGGTTTTTACTAAGTTTACTAACATTCTGTTAATTGTTAAGAATATTTGGTTATCACCGGGACTGACAGGATTCGGAATGGACTCTTGCCCGTTACATCATGTTGTGATAAATTTAGACCTAATGCGTCTATTCCAACGTAATATATCTATTTAATTAAATACAATTTCATTTGTTTCAAACTACTATATTTTTAGTAATACCAACCGGTTTCGGTACCACTGTTCCTTCTTCAGAGTAAACTACAAAGAAAACATTACAAAATATGGGCAATTATATTTTTTGTAAACTCATTTATGAGTCTACTAGCCGTTTGACATTGTTTGTTTAGTATTTAATATACAATATTGTTTAGTATTTATTTTATTTAGTTTAGCCCAAATACAGACATGACATGCCAATATTTTTTTTACATGATGGTGTAATATTACGTCATATAAATAATATCATTAAGTGTGACATTATTATATTACAAAGGTATAATCACACAAGAAAGTTGTTTTACATGTTGCATCAATTATTATATTGATTATATTCTCAGTTGCAATAAAATGTTATTTTTGAATTTATATTTGCAGTATGAAAATATTCTACAGTCACGTGATCGGAGCGGCGAATGAAAATACAGCAAATAAATTAACGATTTATTAAAAAGTGATTAATTAATTTATTATCGCTGGGAATACATCATTTAAAAATTGCTAGAACATTCCTTCCAATGCTCTCTTGTAAAAGTCACATTTATTTATTTCGATATTTTTCTCGATATTTATCGCACCGCTATTCCACGACTAAACACCTCGTCGTACCGAACGTACTACGCACCGATCGAAATGTCAAAATATAAACCCTTGCGCAACTGTTGGTTCTTTCGAATCGCCTAAATTATTCTATTATTTTTTGTGTTTAGGAAAAGGTTCTCGTCGCTTCTAGGTGGTTCCAAGCGTCTTCCGAAAGCTGTAGATAAAACGAATGTGGTAGGAGGTTCTAGAAGCTTCCATGTTACTTTCGCATTAACATATCACGAACGATCCTGTAAGTAATCTCTTTTACCATCACGTAACACTATATGAATTATATTTACGTATTATATGTTCTGATGAATCGCGGTAATGGAGTATCCGATATTTACATTATTTTCTGTTTTGATATTTCTATTTACAAAACTTTAATTTTTAGTGTGCATATCTCTTAAATGCAATCACTTTTGATAAGAGAATTGACAACCATTTTTTTGCTTGTATTAAGTGATTGTATTATCGACGTCTCTCTGTGTGTCTCTTTAATGAAAATAAAATAAAATAAGTCTTTGGTGTTAAAGTGAGTGACTGTAGGGGGGTAAGGAATAGGGGAGAGAAAGGGACAGATGATGTGGTGAATGGAAACATCTATTATTTCCAATTGCTTTAAATTGGTACTAAAGAATTGTGGTGTGGATAGCAATCCCCGTCTCGGGCAACCTACATATATGCGACAGCCAGAGTGCACACACCAATGGATTATAAAACAAAACAAAATAAAACAAAAACTCGAGAGAATATAAAATTCATCCTGAAGTTCTCATTGAAATACTACTTATATAAATCTGTAATTATATAAGGTACCCTCTTATATAATTACAGATTTATCTGTAAAAAAACGTTTTCATCAGATATGTAAACAAATAATCTTATTACATTTAAGATAAAACTTCAAAATATCTTAAATATATAATAATAAATAATAAAGGTTGACCGTGATTTTAATTATTATATTCCGTTATTTCACATTATCTTGCATAATGGAAGAAATAAAGTGTGAAATAAAGCATATGAAGAATGGTAAGGCTGGGGGATTTGATAACGTTGCTTCTGAATATATCAAGGCTGGTGGCTAATTAGAAACATAGTGACTTCATACACTCTTTAATCATTTTTTGAAGGAGAGCCATTTTTTTTAAAGAAGGATGAGGAAATATAAAAAGGATTTTAATGAAAGAGAGCCCTTTAGATTGGAGGAGAGCAGTTATTTTGCCTCTCTACAAAGGTAAAGGGTCTAGAATGGAATGCGGGAACAGTTTTTTTAAGCTCAGTTGGCAAAATTTATGGAAGAATTTTGATAGAAAAAGTAACGTCGGTGACGAAAGAAAAGGTATGGGACGTGCAAGGGGCTTTTGTGGGTGTAAGAGAATGAATGGATCAGATCTTCTATCTACGACTATTGACGAAAAAAAAATTTTGCAAAAAACCAAAAACATCTCTGTGCATTTGCAGATCTGCAAAATGAAAAAGATTCATACGACAGAGTTATAAGAGGAAGATTATGAAAGCATTTGCTTACCCCCACGGGGAAACAGCGTAATGGTAAGTAATTAAGTGAGTAAGAAAAATGCTAGAAAAAGTTGCAAGTTCTTACTTGCTAGAGCCAGAAAAAAATTATTTATTTGGAACTCATTTAAAAATTATTTTAGTTATTTTGAAAAACAATGAATAAAATACGGTGTCTTATATTTCTGACATATTTGAATTATCATAGCTGATGACGGAAATGATTTTTCACTGACTTTTTCAACTGAAAAGAGTTGCGTTCACTTGAAACTCTGGACAGAATACTAGCTGATCAAATTTTACATCAGAGCAAACTAGAGTTTCAGCTTCTTCAGAAAAAAATACTTTTCACTTAATAATTGAAGAATCTCATGTACTAGAACAATGTTTTATTTTTAATAAGATTTCCCCACGAATTTTTCCCTTAATGAACAAAATTATTTTTAATAGTACTGAGGCTTTTTATACAAGCAGTAAGGTCATCAAAGATTTTTTTATTGAAAATTTTCAACGCTTTCAAATAGAAGAATAAGAAGAGAATCTTAAGAAGTCATAAATGTCAAAGGGTTGAATATCTTCCATTATAATAAACTTCATCCCTTTATTCAAAGACGTTTCCATCAGAAATATGAATCTTTCATTATTTAACTTACAAAGAAAAGTTTTAGGACTTCAACGAAATTTATTTGAAACATCAGTCATTCTTGTATTTAAGCTAACCATAAAAATTATGTTAAAATCAATATTGATTTATATTTTTAGAGCAGCCGCTGTTATATAAGACATTATAAATACTTCAACTAAAGCATCTTAATATTGATGGTATTCTCAATTTTTTCATTTCTTCTAGGTAATTTAAAATTTTATTAAAAATATTTTTATATGTAGGAACTTATTAAAATTTTATTAAAAATATTTTTATTTGTAGGAAATTAGAACCCATGTTCTGAGAACACAATTATTAGATTGGCCCACAGTGGAAAAATCCAGTAATTGTGTTCTCAGAACATACATATAAAAAATTGTTAATAATAAATACAGGTCTATAGTAAGGAGTTAAATAATTGAAAATATTGATTTATTCTTGTCTTTATGTTAAATGATTCGGAAGAATATCACTATATGTGCATACATTAAAAAGAATATTGCTGAATACTCCACATTAAAAATAAAACAATGTAGAAGTATCGTTACCAACCGCGGAATCTATGTACACTTTTTCAAAAAAGAGTCTATAGATGTCCCTAGCCTACTTCCATGAAATATACTGATGATTCCTATTTGATAATTCTCTGAGGCATAACAACCGCAATACTCGTTTTTAAATTTGCAACGTTCTTGTTTACTACTCGGTGTCAAAATCGCCACTTGCACCGTACACTTCCAATCGCTGTGCAAGACATGTGCCAATACATTCGCTGTACAGGATATTTATGTACGCGAAAGCATTACATGAATATAATATTAAATCAACACACATATATATATATAAATAAAGAAACCCGTGTTTCCCTATCCGCCAAGTTTTCTCAACAACCAGCCACAACCACCCACCAGTGGTTAAGGTGGTGAATAGCCCTTGGTGTCACATCGAAAATATGCGAGTTTAGTGGGGGTGGCCGAGCGTGGGTGGGAATGGGCGCCTTTCTAGCACATTGTTTTTTTTTTATGGGAAGGGCGCAAATGCTTCAGATTGTTTCAAAATAGGCGCGCCGACTGTGTCGGTGAGTCTAGAAGGTTCCGAAAAAATCTGCTCTAGAAAGTTCTGGAAGGAGAAGGTTCTAGAAAATTCCCGAAAGTTCTATAAGGTTCTAAACTGAGTGGCGGAATGTGTCGGTGTGTCTAGAAGGTTCCTGTACATTCGATAAATTTCTTGAAAGTTCTGGAAGGAAAATGTTCTAGAAGGTTCGCGAAAGTTCTATGACGATCCAAACAGTGTACTAAAAATCTACGCGTGCGAAGCCGCGCGGGCACAGCTAGTATATGTATATTGTTAGAGAAAGCCAAAGACAATCGTAATCGGGATATTTCGTTAGTTTGAAATAAGTAACGTACTGTTTTTGATGTGTAACACTTTCCTCTCGCTTTTCTGCTATCTGTGGCAGTGATTTCGTGAGTAAGGACGGAAATGCATATCAAGAAATAAGACACGCAATTTCGTTTAACCAATGAGCGCGCGCGGAGCACGCGCGATGGAAAAAAAATCATCGTTTATTAACAAATCAGTGTCCAGCAATTGCCATCACAGTGAAGACACACAGTTTCAACAGCCAATGCTTCTGATTTTGTATATATGTTACGTGGCTAGTGTCAAGTGTGTGGATGTTGTAACATTGATATATTTTGGCTTATATCTTCGAAACAATCCAAGAAATACTCAATTTTTTTACATTATTTTACATTAATGTAAGCAATAACTACCCTTAAAGATTAACATTCTCAAATTTTATGTAATTTATGTGATTATTTTTAAATATTTATTCAAAATTTTCATGCAATTTGTATGGCGACACACTACCGCCATCTATGAAAATAAATAAAAAACATATAATTGACCAAACACATTTCTAAATAAAAATGCGTGTATTTACTAATTAATAAATATATAGTTATAAGCTTTTTTAAATTTTGAGGTCAATTTCTGTCGCTGGTCAATTGATATTTTTAATTGTGAGATGTAACACATCATATAACTCGCTCGTTATTTCTGTTAGAAATAAATTTACATTAAAATAAAACATAAACAATACATAGATCAATTTTTATTAACAAGGTGTGGTCGTCTTCTCGTTTCCATAAATGTAATTAAATATCTGTTGAAAAGATTTTTTCTTATGAAAATTTACCTTGAAAATTGAAAATGAAAATTTACCTTTAAAAAAAAAAGAAAATGAATACCTTGGCTTACATTTTTTTTCTTTTTTTTGGTTTGTACTTAATATAAAATATTTCATTTTTCGCTGGAAACTTTTTAAACAATTAAAAGTTCCAATTTGTTGTAAAATAAAGAACAAAGATATAATTTGAATCTACAAGTTGAATTGCAAGAATTATGGCCCATTTTATATAAGACATTTTATATAAAAAGGTTAAAAGAACATTAAAAAAATTAAAAAATTCCAGTAATTAATAGCAAAATGCATGCATGGATGGCCATTTCTTGATAATAATTATTTTGAATTTTTAAATAGTTTTGCCAATGGATGAAGGTTAGACATCTTGGAGAACTTTTAATAAGAAGAATTATAAAATAATAAACATTCAAATACTGCCCGTTATGTGCCCCCTCTTATCCATTTTAACTTAACTCTTACTTCCACTTTCCTTTCCTCCAGACACACCATTTATTCCTTTCTAAAAATATTTTAAATTTTATTTGAATTGTATTATTGAAAATTGGAAGATGTTCCCGAAAAGATTTATAAGTTAAGTATAATAAAATATTGTGGAATAAAATAAAGCTTTTCAATTCAATATGCAAATTAATCATGGAAACCCACAAAGTTTCACCAAAAACCTTTGAGTTATAAATATAACATATCTTGCTTTTTTCAAAGACTTAAGTCACATTTTCTACAGACACGAAACCGTAAATGAATATTTCAGAGATTTATTTTCTTTTTAATAATTTCGACGGCGGGAGGTAAAATTCAATATTCAATTTTGCTGATATTATTTTTTTAATGATTGAAATCTTTACGAGTACTTATATCCAACTAAATCCCACAACTTGGATGGGATGTTTTAATGCTTCCGCCGTATAGTCCGGACCTTGAAACCTATTGAACAGAATATCTCTACG
The DNA here is from genome assembly GCA_016648135.1 of Agrypnia vestita. Taxonomy (NCBI): domain Eukaryota; kingdom Metazoa; phylum Arthropoda; class Insecta; order Trichoptera; family Phryganeidae; genus Agrypnia; species Agrypnia vestita. Next base: position 94,102 of record JADDOH010010235.1, read on the forward strand.
GTGTGAACTTACTAAACAAACCCCCGTTAAAAGTAGATGGATCAGTTTTTCGCTATGATCCCAGATATTTTTTGAGAGAAGAATCCTTCAGATGGGTTGATTGATTATACTTACATCTATTCAAATTTTAAAATTCTTAGCGTGTTACAAAATATGTATTTTAAAAACACTTTTATAGGTGGAGTATTGGTCGAATGTAAGAGTGTTGCGTATTCGTACGGATGTTTATTTCTTACCGGAGATAAGCTCCGGTAGCGAGTGAAGGTGCGCAAGTAAGATAACAGAGTGAGGGTAAAAACACGCACAGTGATCCGTCCGGTCCGTAATTCGTGGTAGAGGCTCGATACTATGTGTTGATTTGTTGTGTTCCAGCTCATAAAATTACCCCTTCTAATATTATTGCCCAAGTGTGTAAATAATACGTTGATTTACAGAATTGTATCCCTATATATTTGTTGTTATTATATTTGTTCCGGTTATTTTGCATAAAGATTTTTTGCAAATTAGGAATTGGATCAAGTATGCACGAAACCGTAATCGTTTGGCAACAGCGTGAATCACGAAGATGGAATGATTATAAAACTCGTTTATATGTATAAAATATAAATTATCGGTACAAAATGCATCTTTAACCATTCAATAAAAATAAGTTAATATATTAATGTTGGTATTAATTATTTAATATTGACGAGAAGCCTGTATAGTCAGCAATTGAGAGATATTCTCGTATATTTATGCATAAATTCAGTTTTCATTGATTTACTTGATATCATTTTTACTATTCACTTGCAATATTTCAGTTTCAACATGTTCAGACAAAGATTGACAATTTAAATTATGAGTATATAGACCAGAATGGATTTTTTTGGTTTTTTAATATAACATAATTGGAGAATTTTCGAATGTAAAGAATGTTTTGCGCTTTGTGACCACGACCCTACACCCATCCGACTCTAATCTCCACCCCACTCCTCACGCCGTCCTTTAGTCTTAAGTTTATAGTATTAGTAATATTATTGAAGATGATGCGTGAGAATTGAAAAAGTTTTAATTGTTAAAAACAACAAACAGTGACAGTAAACAGTATTTTCATTTTAAATATAATTTTAAAAAATGTTGTTTATTTAAAAAAAATCACATCGTGATTTTACTAATTTTTAAATTTGTTTGAATTATTTCAAATTATTGTATTTTAATTATTTCAAAGATAATTTATTATAATTGAAAAAGTTAAATCATCAGTTAAATACAATTTTACCATTCAGAGGCAAGCAATTTGAACGTATTAGAAAAAATAAATACAGTAATAATTAATAATATTGAATTTGATATATACAAATACATGTTTCCTGAGGCTTACCAAAATGATCGGTTAAAGAATTACTAAGTTTATTTTGAATATTAGCTACCATGATTACAAATACTTGTAAACATATAAATAGCTTTTATTGAACATTTTATTCATTTAAAAATAAATATCATGATCGCGAAAAAAATTAGGCATAAAACTTAGGTTGCCATTTATCCACAAAAAAAAGGTATTTTGAAATAAATTTTTTAAATATAAATGCCACACGCCACTTCCAATGAAAGGCTTCTTTACGTCACCTCAACATCCACGTCATAACAAGTCACTTTGAAGTGTTTTATTTGTCGTTTGACAATAGGGGACGAATGAAGTCGGGGGGATGGTGGGCTCTGCAAATACTTCACTTCAACTCTCCGTTCTTGGAGGTTTATTTATGTAATGCTGCTAGAGATTTATCTAACCTCCTTTGGAGTAGAGCTCGGTATTGTTGGAGGCTGTGGTCGGAAGTTGCATTGTTATTCTATATAAATAACCTCCAGGGCGAAAAGATCTACCAGCGTGACAGGTAAAGCCTTCTGTAGCAACTGACGTTTTTAATCAGTCATATATAACAAGGGTATGAAAGGTGATTGATGAACGCTGAAAGCCAAATTTGTGCATTGAAATATATTTATGTTCAAAATGGGATGGATTAAAATATCTTGGTAGATCTTGGTCCATTGAGCTTGTGTCAAGAACAGCGTCAAAAATATATAATAAATTTTCCTTTCATTTTTAGTTTGAATGGATTGAAATAAATATATGGATAAAATTGGTCTTTCAGATTCAGACTGCCATGAAATGTTGAGAAACAGTTACTCTATGATCTTTCTGGTTGAAAAATGAAAAACTTCTTAAGACACATAGTTATATTTATGATTTCGAGAGGAACAATTCCTCTCGTTATTAGGTGTAATTAGTAAGTAATCTTAATACAGAATTTTGATAACCTATTCGAGTAAGTCATTACGGGAAACAAATTTTGGAACAGAGACGTGTTGTGAAATGTAGTAATTAGGGTTCCTTAGGATTTCTCCTAAAGGCGTTAGGATAATAAGGTTAGTTATTAATTACTCCTGATGATAAGGGGGAGTGCTCCTCTCAAAACTATAGAATGGATAAATATAACTCAATGTGCGAATTAAAAAGATTAATTTACTGTATTAAAATTATTGGTCTATTATTTCAGTAGAAATGATGGGGACATATATTTTTTTTTTGTGTTATACAAATTTCGCTATGTATAAAAATGACAGATGTCGGTCTACAGAAAGTTAAGTCATTAATAGGTTAACATTAAGCAATTCGATGACGTCCCAGCTAAAAGGTTATACAAAAAATGTTAAAGATGTTGTGCAGGAAGCGTCAACCTTAATCATTATTAGATATCGGAACAGTCAATAGAATGTTGAATCATGAGGTCATAAACAGTAAACAATTTAGTTATAATATATTGCCAAGTATGAACATTCTCGTATATTTTTAAGTTCAATATAGTATTTGTATTCTATCTCCCAGATTTAAATTCTTTACCTTAAATTTTGTAAGTAATATTTTAAATATCTTAGTATAATATCATTCAATGATTTATCACCTGAAAACGGGTCATTTGTACTTTTCACCTCAAAAAACATAATTCTTACCAATATGCAAACATATCGAATATCCATTTACAAGATGCATAGTCAAACTTTTGCAATAAGGCCTGGTTAACAATTTATAGACCCTTTTCAAAGTTAAGACATAAAGCTGATTTATATTTTCACATTTACTAAGAAAGTACTGTGTGATATTTCACTGAAATATTGTTTTTGGAAAAAATCAAGTGTTGATGTTTCTGTCTCATTCAGCGCCTTGTGAAAATAAATCAGACAATTTTTTTTTTGCTTTAACCTTTAATTTTTTACTAATTTGACAATTTCATATATTCTAAGACACCAATTACCTACTTTTTTGTTTTTTTTTTTAAATGCAAGACCATTTTCTTCATCATCACATTCAAAATAATGTATCATGTCAATACGTATATTTAAAAAAAAAATTTTTGCTTAAATATTTTTTTTTGTTTTAAATACCTACGAATTCTTCAGTAGAATCTGTGGAATCAACTATGCATAGATATCATCACAGACCATGACTACCTTAAAAACCACAAAAAAGTTATTTTACCTTTCTCAAAACCTATTTTAATCCTTCCTTGTCCCAATTCGGCTTCTTTTCGTCTCGTTATTATCTTCTTTTTCTTCTTCTAATTAAGCCTTCATATCTCCACTGCTGGACACCTTTCCATCCTTTCCTATTGGCTTTTTTTAGTCATTTCCTCTCTCCCACGGCGGCTATATCGTCGGCCCATCTCTTTTGAGGTCTTCCAACGCCTCATATTCTCCTAAAGTCTCCACTTGTGGAATCCTGCCTCGCAATATGCCCTGACCATTACACTGCATAAATTGGAAATAAGCCCGCCATTGGAGTGGTGTATACAGGTGTACCAGAGCAAGCAGCAGAAAGTTGGCAAATAGATTCCTGACTATGTTATGAGTCTTAAATGTTAAAGCAACCATGGCCTAATATCAATAGTTAGGGAGATATGCAATATCAAAGTTTGCATTTTTTAAAAATATTTTTACTTATTTTTTGCAAAAAGTTTAACTATCATTATAGTATCTTATGTCGATTATAAAAAATTCATTCGCCTTAATACAAGTCAAATAAAATGATAAATACCTTGCAAAAATTTTAAAAAGTAATTTTTTTCAAGGTTTTTATCATTTTATTTACGTTGTATCGAAGCAAATGAATTTTTCATAATCGATATAAGTTACTGCAATGATAGTTCAACTTTTTGCAACAAATAATTCAGAAATATTGAAAAAAAATGTAAACTTTGATATTGCATATCTCTATAACAAGGTCATGGTTGTTTAAACATTTTAGACTCGTAATATATTCAGGAATCTACCGTGTCTACTGCTAGCTCTGGCACACCCTGTATAATAAATAAAATAGATAAATACATTTACACTACGCATGTAAAATTTACATACGATGCCTATCGTTGATTTTATCGGGTACTAACGAAGATCTCAGGGTCAGGCGACGTTCGGTCCAAGGACCTTATATAGACTGTCATTAAACAAACAAAAAATAAATACGACGCGACGGCGAATTCCTCCATTCCTCATTGCAAGGGAGTAAAATGAGACAGTATTTGTTCCAGACGCTTCCCTCGCGCTGAGGATGCTGGCCATGACGGGCGGGGGCGCCGTGCGGTCCGGCGGCTCCGTGACGCTGCGCTGCTCCTACGACCTGGAGGGGGCGCAGCTCTACTCCATCCGCTGGTACAGGAACGAGATGGAGTTCTACAGATACGTGCCGAAGGAGAGTCCTCCGGCGCTGGTGTTCTCCCTACCAGGAGTACACGTCGATGTGAGCATGATTTCTTAAAATTATTTTCCTATAATATTGATGGATTTGGCGTTTAAATTGTAGAGACAATTATATAAGGAGCATCGTCGTTGTCTTACTTTTAATAACTTTTCTGAATTTTTAAACCACGTCATGGATTATTTTCATTATTGTAACATTAAACGTCCCGTCTTGACAATTGCGCACGAGACAATACAAAAGGGACATAGTTTCCCATAAATTTCACATTCGAGTGTTTCACAAAGCCGAAAAATTAATAACTAAATGAAACGCCTTGAGAATATAACGGACATAAAAAATGTAATTTTACCTCTTTAATATTCAAATCAATCGTCTTAGCACAACTTTGGTGTATATTGACAAGGAAAAATATAAATTCCATTCTCTTAATGTTTTTTACTTCACGACCAAGGTTTTACTTTAACGCGTTCCATTGGTAACATAACGATCTATATGGATTTAAAAAAAAGCATTATTAGTGGTTGTTTTTGATTATTTATTTTAGGTTAATTAAAAAAGTGTATTTTTTCATTGCTTTTAATTTTAAAGTTTTTTTCTGCGCGCTGTTGTCGATGAACAATTGTCTGCGCTCAGTTTTCAGTGTTGTACTGCGCTCTACAGCCTTGCGCACAATTTTCGTTGTATCTTCAAGACTGACTTGCAATGTGCAATTTATTATTATGTCGAAATTTTTATTTATCTTAGTGAAAGATATAATATGTTAGAAGTACATTCTCAATGAATGGACCTTTTTGGACAAAGACCGTTAAAATAATGAGTTTCATTGTGAGCAAAAATATGTTAAATGCTGAAAAGAAACAATTTGTCATACGTAAATGTTTTCTTTTGCTTTTGGTGCCGTAAACATTTTTTTTGGAAAATTTCCTCTCCACGGAGCGCGATCATAATCACGCGATCACGCCATCCAGCACAGGGAGAGATTACATCATCAGATATACACGTAATATTTTTTTAATTAAGTCACTGTAATGTTGAAATTATAGAACATAGTACCTAAATATCTATAAAATAAATGCTTTAAATCACTTTAAAAGATGCACCGAAAAAATAGAATCCTCGCGAAAAAAGAATAAATGAATTTTAAATTCGAAAATTATTTATCATCATCTTCACTCTTCTGGTTTGTGTCTTCTGGGGTATTATGCCATGTTATTACGACCTTTCTGTTACGACGTTACTTGTTGACAACACATCAGCCCTGATGATGGACCCTGCAATGGGATCCTAAACGTCGGACAGAAAGGTCGTAATAACACGGCATTATACCCCAGAAGACACAAACCAGAAGATTCTGAGTGGCCGTGAAAACCTAAGAACATTCTTAATCTTCTTCACTGTTGGCGCTTACCTACATTTGTTTCCTTGTCGTTTGAATATTTCTTTATTTCCTTCGTCAATTTTTGTTTTGTATTTGAAGACATTGTCACTTCACATTAACTTTGGCCTTTCAAAGTTCCTGTTGGTGTTGTATATCATCCTTTTGTGTTCAGCAATAGTTTTGATGATTGCTGTCGAGTCATTCTCTCAAAAATATTCAACCACCATGTTTAAATAATAAACCTTGAGACGCTTATTTCATTACACAATATAAAATACTCACAAAGTGTAAAACCATCCTAGAAAAAGAAATACTTTTTCAGAATTATCTCGGTCATAACTATGTTTTTAGATTGATAGATATTTTTTAGAAATTACGTTTGTTATAAATTACCTTAAGGATTTTAGATTTGCATTACGGTTGTTTGACATTTTTATGTATTAAAAAACCAACAACACTTAGCATTGAAGGGAGCAACACACCTTTACGCAGTGCATTCAATCTGCTTAGTAAATAATCAGTGTGTTCTTGACCCCTGCAGTGAGAGGACACTACCCTGAAGATGCTGTAATATGAATCGAATCTCAAAACACCCAAACGGTTCGTTTCCGTTTGGTTATATTACAAATTAAATGTTTATCAAACTATATTAAAGTTTAAGAATTCAAATTTTTCTTCTTCTTTTCATCCTTTATCCGTTCAATAGACGTTGGCTATCATGTTGGCTATGATAACTTTGTTTACTGCGGCTCGAAAGCTCTACAGTAAACTGGCCAAACCACTATCTCAGGTTTATCAGCCATGTTGTTTTTCTACTTCCAGGGCTCCGACTTCTGGCAATCTTTCCGTGCATTATAAAATGCAAGATCTCGCACATCTCTGGATACCTCGTCATGTCCGACAAATTGAAGTTTTCGGATTTTTATTATTTTTATTTATTTTTTTCTTTATTCATCCGAATTATAAAGTCTTCATTCGTAACTCTGTCCATTCAGTGTATTTGAGTATTATTATCAAAGAATTCAAATTAAAGAAAATATATGACCATTTTTTTAAATTTCATATACATTGAAATAGAATACCATTCTAATACAGGTTTTTTGACTCGAATAAATACGATTAAAAAAACTTCCCCAATATTCTTCTTTTATTATTTAATTCATGCAGTTTTTGCAGCGCAAACCTTATTCTACCTCCTGTTATCCCCTGCATAATGAGTTTAAGAGATCATATTTCTCATAATAAAGAATGTTGTTGTAGTATAAAGCATTCTTTTTTTATAGTTTATTGTTATTAATAAGGTAATATGGTCATCCCAGAAGATTCTCATTATAGTTTGTTAAAAACGTGTAATTACTCACTAAATCGCATACAGACATTTCCTTTTTATGCCTTGGCGATTGCATTTCCACCGAATTTCATACATCAAAGTCTGTAGCAGAATTCGTATTAGCCATAATAACATTCAAGGTAGGTACCATTAATGTTAATTCTCAAAATCACTCTATTTTATATTGGAAAAAAGTAACCCATAAAAAACAAGTTTTTATTATACTCCCTTTCTTTGTAAAATATAATAACAATTAAAGATGAATCAAAACATATAACATAATACTAAACTTACAGTAATTTAATATATTTCTAAAATATCAGATGTTTTGAGACGTCAAGATTTTGATAGATTAAATTATCATCAATATCGTACCTTATGAATTTCCAGCGTCAAATGATTTAGTCAGAATCAGATTTGAGTAATGTAGAATTCTTCAAAACTAAGCAGAAATCTAAAAGAAATAAATTATTATTTTATTTTTTCCTAAACAACCCAAAAATTCAAATTTAGAAAATATTCCGCGACGATATCGGACCGCCGTTGCTAGTAATCAAACTTTTGTAATGATTCTAATTTGGCAAAACCATTAAAATTTCTAAAAATCCGAAATTATACTATGATTCTTAATTTTTTTAGAGAAAATTTGATAGATCTTCTTGATCGTCGCCACGAGTCTGCTTGCAAAGTTTCAGCTCGATTGGATCACGGGAAAAGCGTCAAAAATCGATACAAAATTTTTTCGACGGCAAGCCGGCAAGCAAACGCCACGAGTTAATATAAAGGGAGTAAAAATGTATATGTATTAACTTGTCCGGGCTTGGATCTGGACTATTTCCTGGCTAAAGCAAGACCTTGTTACGGAATATTAAAAAACGATCCACGGTAAAATATGCAAATGATTTATTTTTTTAAGTAATTTAAAGACAGATTACATCATTTACTAAGCAATTTCTGAGGAGAGTACCTTATATGGAAGAAATATTCTGTCTTATGATTTTACCTAGTAAGTTTCGAAAAGTTCCCAAAAGGTGGTCTGGTGACATAGTCCAGCAACAGAGATGAGTGGAAGAAAATGGAAGAGGCCTACATCCAGCAGTGGAGGGAAAAAGGCTGAGGAAGAAGAAGAAGAAGTTTCGAGAGTCAATCAGGCTTCTACCTAATATACCTACTATGAATAACACCAACCTATACCTTATATCTAAATCGGGTGCATTATTTAGAAACGTTGCTGTAAACGCCTTCTTAAAATAAAATATTTTTTGTACAAATATATTAATTAGTTCACATAGTAGCACACTAACTTTTCTACTGTTTAAAATGCCGTCTTGTGAGCAATCCATGTGGATATGAAATAAATACGCAAACTAAGTAAATAATATAACATGGGTCATAATGTTTTAAGATTATATGTATATCCATCATAAACTATAATTTCACCTAACAATGGGGAAACTGTATATTATTAAGTGCAGTTTGGCTTATAAATGAGCTAACACTGTACTCGCGTATCTGAATCAAACATAAGAAGAGTGTTCTGAAGATCTCACGGCCATCAGAATCTTCTGGTTTGTGTTTTCTGGGATATTATGCCGTGTTTTTACGAGATTTCGGACCCATTGCAGGATCCGTAACGTCGGCCAAAAAGGTCGTAAAAACACGCCATAATACTCCAGAAGACACAAACCAGAACAAACACAATAATTCCGTCCGTCCGTCTGTCTGTCGTAAAGAACGTAAATTGCTGGAATTAAAACTATAGATAGTTACAATGTGACACGCAATCAGCGCGCGGTATATGTTGCGGGCTCACGCAAGGCAAGTCGTTATTATTATTTCCCGTGATTTTTCACGGGTGTACGGATAGTTTTATTTTAATTCTTTTACAACGTACGAATACCTCCAAAGTTTTCTCGTTCTATACATATTTCCAAGCATCTCTCTACTACTATTTTTAATATTTGTATCTACGACAATTGATGGCACCTTGTGAATGGTACGAAAATTAAAACAACCAACAGAGAAATACAGAAAGGAAATACAGCCATTATCTGACTTCATAGTCGACAACAACCTAATCAAATGACTCCAGACTTTTTTAATGGTGATTTCTTTTGCGTTCAGACGTTGTCTTCATCGTAGAGCAGCACAGGTAAGGCATTATATTTTATTGCCCTCCAATGGGTGCTTACCTGCGCTTGTGTCTCTATTGCAGCAGAGATTTCATAACAACTCTTATTTTAATTTCAAAATCTGTATTCCGGTATCTCTTCAACAATATAAATAGTAAATTCATAATAATTTTGCTTCGATAAACTCTAGCTACAGCGTTAATAGAGCTATTAAACCGCTGGCAGTATGTCGTTGGCAAAACACTATGGAAACATCGAGAACGTTCTACAGAAATCTAAAATTCTCTACAATCGTCACGAAACGTCTACAAATTTCTGTAAAAGCCGAGAAGAAATGAAGCTTCTCCTAAAAACTAGAATAATATAGGACATTCGACAATCCAGTTTTTGGGTATAAATACGGAACTACGCTCCGGCGCAAGAGTGATTTGTTGTGTTTTTGACAGTTCATTCGGGCGCGAGCCGCGGTCAGGGTGGTAAGTCATGAGATAATCGAAGCGATAAACGAAGCGAAATAATCGAGAGAAGTACCTAATTGACGAAAAAAAACCAGAATGACTTCTATGTGGGAGAATTGAATATTCTACGAGCGATAAATACGTGTTACCCAACGATAATAACGAGTTCCTGTACAAGTGATATATTGTGAAAAAGTGTGATTTAAAGAATAGCGGTAAGTTTAATTAACTTTTTACTTTGAATAATTAATTTAACATTAATTAAAAAATCTCTACTAAGTCTCCCGCAGCCATGGCCCGTGACAATAGCATTCAAGAAACTATTTACGTTACTTTTCACAGTCACCCTCATTTTTATTGGAAAAATATAATTAGATTTATAAACTTAGATCTGGACTGTATCCAGGCAAACGCAGGACCTTGATATGATGTTAACTGAACCACTCTCAGGTGAAGAAAATAATCAGGAATATTAAAAAAGTAACCAGAGTTAATGTCACTAGTTTGAACAAACAAAATATGCAAATGATTTTTTTTGGTAATTTCAAGACAAATTTCTCCATTTATCGAGCAATATACGAGGTGAGTACCTTATATAGAGGAGATATTCTATCTGGTGAATATTCTCTAGTTAATTTGGTGCATCAATCATATTTTTATAATTTTGACCCCCAATATTACTAGAAATTCCTGTCATTGCGTCTCGAGACTGGGGTAATTGAACTCTCTACACAATTCTTCATGGTTCGTGGTTGTAGGATATTTTCATGAATTGTGCAAACATACATAATAATATAAAGCCTTTTTTTGAGCCTGTTCCATTCCATATTTTAATTTTGATCGAATTATAATAGATAAATTTGCCCTGTGCATTTTCCATGCGGAATATTTTAACATATTGCAAATTATCGATTTATATGAGTTGAAAATATCAATCAAAGATGATACCGAGATCTTTGAACTCAGCAACGTGAGAATGTTTTTGTTCTTTGATTATTTAATCAAACTCTATGAACTAAGTGAACAACTTTACATAAGATATGATAGATAATACTAAAAGTATGAGAAAAGTGATTTCCATTCTAAAATACCTCTTGTTAAAATAATATGACCGTGGATTTTCCTTCCTTTGACTGCGATGTACGACCTTCGACCATTTTCAATATTTTCATTAAAAGAAGTATTTGAGATATCCAGTAGAAGGTTAGCTGTCATACGCTTAATAAACGAATATAAAAATAGAATTCAGCATAGTATTTTGTTTCAGATACGCAACAATAGGTAAAAGACAAAAAAAACATACTACCAGCAGATACGTCAGTACACCCTGTACAGTGCCATGGTGTAAAATCGACCTGTAACTTCCACACATTTAATTTTTTAAGAATTGAAATATAAGGTGGAGGTTTTTCTCGTTTGTGGTAGAAAAGTAAGGTGGTGTTCGACAGGGAAACACTTAAGTGTGGAATAAAAAAAGGTAGGTTGTTCGTTAAAATTAATTGTCTATTAATTTCATTAGATTTAGTTTTGACGAATATTTTTATTTCTAACATTACATTAACTAATCTAACTCTTAATTATCTACTTAAATTTAAAATTTCAAGGGAGTTTTCTTTTGTGGGTGGCCTAACTCTAATAGTTGCATTGAAAATTCAGAAAAAATATTTTTATAAACACATCTTAGCCGTAATCAAACATTTACTAAACATTTGTTAAACTAATAAATTCTCTGTCTGTCTGTCTATCCATCTGTCCGTAACTTCCTGTAACGTCTATGATTTTTTTCAAATTCACGGCTAAAAAAACGTTTCCATCACCCCATATATTTTGATGCGCCAGTCAAAAATGATTCTACGATATTTCGCACGTGTACGGCTAGTGCAATAATAATTATGTCCAATTATAAAATTAACGCTATAAAATTTAAAAAAAAGTAAAGAACTAGTATTCTATCAATCTTGACCTTTGTAAATCTGGTGATTCTCTTTTGCCATTTTTTTTACATCGCTGATCGCTTCATGGCATTCCTCTTTTTAATTTTGGCATTACATTTTCTAGTATTTGAGATTAAAAAAGTAACCCATAAAAAACAAGTTTTTATAATGCTCCCTTTCTCATTTACTAGTTGAAACATTTTTTTTCGCTTAACCTACGCGTTGGGCTTCGGTCGGGCAACGCTACGAAAGGCAGTAATAAAAAATTTCCAAAAATCCAAAATTATACTATAATCAGGTTTCGCGTCTACCAGACGCTTTAAAATATTTTCATACAACTTAATAAGTTGTATGAGAAAACCATTCAAAATTTGAAAAATCCAAAATTTTTTTTTTTTTACGAAAATTTGACAAATCTTCTTGATCGTCGCCACGAGTCTGCTTCCAAAATTTCAGCTCGACTGGATCAGGAGAGGGGGGTTTAAAATGGATCCAAAATTTTTTCGTCAGACAAGAAGGCAAGCAAACGCCACGAGTTAATATAAAGGGAGTAAAAACCAAGACAAACGCGGTTTTTCACAATATATCGAATGCCTATTAGGTTTTTTCCTTTCCATTTTATTGTTGCCGGTCAAATATCATCAGTTTAGTGTGTCTCTGGTAAAGACAAGACCCATTTTACTGCCGGTTTATTCCAACAATTTGAGGAACTATTCAGGAATGCAAACCAAAAAGTGCACGCTTGGTTGCAAATCTTTTTAACACCCAATTACGTTCAGATAAGCTGCCAAATAACTTTCTTGCTAAAGTCCAACAGTCCGAAACTAAACTGCACATAATCCGGCGGAAGGTTTTCTCTTGGTTGATTTATTTTACTAGTTTGCAAAAATAAGGCATGACTGAATTTTGTGTATCTTATTTATGCGCTGGAATATTCATTAAATTCTTCACAAATTGCAAACGTATTACTATTAGATAATATATTCCAGTAAACTGGGTTGGAATTAATACATGGCTGCATTTGCTTTCTCTAGAGGTAGGATGCTCGTCTATTGAACATGTATGTAGCCTGCAGTATGTTTCTCCTATGTGGTTGTTCCTCTTGCACAGAATTATTACTATTTCTAGTGGTTTAGTGGTAAAGCGGCGAAGAACATTATATTTTATTTAATTTTTTTACTTTAATTTATTCTTTAAGAAGTAATACAACCATCCATCATCAAGGCTGATATGAAGAGTAAGTATTGATGTTAAGGTTAAGTATTGGTTAGAATGGCCGTGAAAACTTGAGAACATTTTTATCATCATTGTACATACCTCCGTCGTATTATTGTTACAAGACAGCGTAATTATCCATTCAACCAGAGGAATCAATTGCATCTTATCGCGAGATACGATGCAGCCACTGGCTCATCCAGGATATCTATCAATATTGGTATAACAACTGCCAGTCGACAACAACTGGCTTAATGATGGATATTATTATTTTTATTAAGTATTTTTGTTTATAGCTTTTGAAATCATACATAATTGGCAAAAGAGGAATGAAAGTAGACTGAATGCGGTGGAAATGCGGTCACTAAGACGCTTGTGTGGAAAATCTTTGATCGATAGAGTGAGGAATGAACAAATTAGAATTGAATGCAATGCTGGCTGTAGTGTGGTAGATAGAATAAAGAAAGGAGTGCTGAGATGGTTTGGTCATGTGGAACGTATGAACGAGGAAAGGATGGTTAAGAAAATATATGAGGCGAGTGTTGAAGGCAACAGGAATAGAGGGCGTCCGCAAAAAACCTGGCACGATCAGGTACTACAAGTATTTGAGGATGGCCCTGTTAAAAGCCGCAATAACCCTATAACGTGTATGAGAAGATGTATGAATGTGGCCGAAGCAAAAGTGGTATGCCAGGATAGAAGATTGTGGCGTTCAATCCTTTCTGCCCACCCCTGCGGGGAAACGGCGTGATGATTAGTGAGTTAGAAATCATACTTCTTTCAATTAAATGAGTGGTTAAAACCACCTTGACATTTATTTTTATTTTTAAATAATTTGAACACAATCATTGTTAAAATTCTTTATTTAAAAATGAGTCAGTTTGATACTTTACCTGTCGATGACTCTCATAGAGACAGTAAAATAAACATTTCCCATGTTTGAAATTTAAAATGACATATTTATTAATTGTAAAATAACAAAATAAAAAATTAATAAAATAAAATTATAGATTCGGATTTTCTCGGAACTAGTAGTGAAAAATAAAATAGCATTATAACTTATAATTAAATATTTGTATGTAATTGAGTATTTTTAATAAAGTAAAATTATGAATCTCTACATGTTGAACGCCAAATCCATCAATGATATAAAATTTATGCTTTTCAACTTATTTAAGGATAAGTATTATGATAAGTAAGCTATTCATTTTTTACTATTTAATCATTAAATATTCCGTAATTCGCGTACTATTCATAAAAATGCTGAACAAAGTGCATATTTAATTTTTTTCAAACCACTTTCAAATCGTTTTAATTTTTAAATCTTCAAATTCCACCTGTTTTATTATTTGCACGTGGTCCCAGAACCTTTTGCGCAAACAACAAATAATAAGATCCGTCGTGCAAAGACCCCAACCCTGCTTAGTTCGAGGCGGTGGGTACATGTGCAAAGATTAGTTTCCCCGGAGGGTTTTAAATAAGAAAATGCGTCTCACGCTGTCAAAGTGTTGATAAGAAGAATTAAGGGCGCGGATCCGGGGGACGGGAAATCGCTTTTCATCAAGACAGACCAGCAGAATGGAAGGACGCGTACGTGGTCTGCCTTGTTATGGTGCAGGGGTCGCCAGCCAACATACTTGTTGAAAAATACTCGATTCGAGAAGATAACCGGATTTATGCCTTTAAAAGACTTCCCGACAGACAGACTTCCCGACAATCGGAATATACTCAATTAATAAAATAAAAGCATTAGCAAACAACTGACTTACCTCTAAAGATAGAACAGAAACTGAAAATTTACTTACTGTGATTGCATAATAATCTCTATAAATAAAAATATATACCTATAAAAAAAAACTTTAACCCTTTTTACTTTAAAAAATATTCTACACATATTTACACTTGGAGTTATGACTCACTCAACCTATCACTAACATTGCACTTGATACTTTGTAGATACATAATTATTACCTTATGAAAAAACAAATATTATTGACGAATTCAAATTTTTTTTTAAATTGTGTTCTATAACGCTACTCTGGGACAGGCGTAGCCTAGTAGAGTGGCATAATCCACAAATCTAACAAAAAAAAATTGTGTAATCTTATCTTATATTTTTATTGTTAATATATTTTTATTACTAAGTACCTATATATTGTAAACAAGGATTTTTTGAAATAAATAAATTAATAAAAACATTTAAATACTCGATATTTATCGCACACTACCAAAATATACAGGGTTATTTGGAAAACATTAATAACCTCGCAGGACTGTATTTCTGCCTTGATTATGGGTCGAAAATGTTCAAGCTATCATAACCTAATATCAACTGTTATGGAGATAAGCATTTTTTTCAATATTTCTGACTCATTTTTTGTAAAACATTGGACTATGGTAAATAATCTTTAAAAAATAGAATATCTATATAAATAAATCGCGCTTTATTAAAAAAATACGTTTTTACTTGAAGATACTCAGTAGGATATGAAATTAAAAAATATATGATTTTCTGAATAGATTTTCTGTGGTAAAAATACGTTTTATAATGTGCTAGTGAATTTAATAAAGCAAGGATAAATACTTTAATAATATTAAAAACTGCATTTGGAATGTGTCTTAAATATGCCGAATGGGGCATTTTTTTGCTGTATCCCAATTCGCTTACATCGTTTATCTCTGTACAATTTTATTCTGTGTGATATTTATCTGTTTATGTGGCTAAGCTTTTTAGTTTGTGGTGAATTCAAACAAATTTGACAGAATTTCAAAAAACTAACAAATTTTGAATGATCCATTTTGGTTATTTTTAACGTCAACCGGTATCTATATCACTGAATCTTCATCAGGACAAACGCAAGTATTCTAATTAGTATTTATATTACAATAAAAGAACACCTTAGTTACCTGAGTTTGAGTAATAATAATTTTTCAGAATTTTGAAGCCGTACATTTGAGACTGGTTATATATTAAAAATTATAACGTTTTTTTTAATTTCATACATAAATAAACCAAAATAAAAACGGTTGGCATTAACAGTTCCCACAAGAATAAACAATTTTTAATTAATTACCAAAGTGAATTAAGCAAATAACTCGTTGTTCCTAAATTTAAATCCCTTCTTCATCAGGAAGTAGCCCACGCTCTTGATCGACAGATGATCCATTTAAATATTTAATTGATGGAACAATTATTATGTATCCAACCACAAAGTAATAAACATCAAATAAATATTGTTTAGCTATCTGCAACGTTACATAATTTAAAAAATATTGTTGATTGTACTTATATTATTTGATTAATTATACCCACATGTTTCGGAAATAACTTTCCATCGTCAGGGTATTATATTTATATGTCAAAATATCAAAATGAATAATATATTTTGTTTTTTGTTTTTTCTAAATTATTTGAAAATTTATTTTTCAATAATATTGCTGAAGTTTTAATTTAATTTTCAATTTTCAATTAAACTTTTTTCAATTCAAGAACCAATTAAATTGCATACTTTGCACCCCTAATAGTCTTAAACATTAAATCCTAATATATTTTTGAATGTCACATTCACAAAAGCTTACAGATTTCGTTAGCTATCCTTATTTTTCGTTTTCCTCTGAAAGATACCAGTCGTGATCATGGAACTAATTAAACTAATTATTTTGTGGATGACGGTGTGGATAATTTCATTGTAGTGAATAGATGTATGACCTCTTTGATCTGAAAATACACTTTACAATTTCTTTTGTAGATGTATTTGTATACCTGCATAATACATAATTAAGTTGTAAAACTTGGAATTGGCGAATTGGAAGTCGAATAAAATGTTTAAACCTTGCAGAAATTCTAACAATATTTTTTGTCGTGTTTGTGTTATTTTACTTGACTTGTATTAAAACGAATGAATTTTCAATATTAAATATAATTTACAGTAGTGGCATTCCAACATTTAACAGAAAAATAAGACATATCTATTGAAAAAATGCAAATTTTCATATAGCTTTTCTCCGTAACCGTCAATAGTTCACCCAAGGTGTACAGAATATTTTCTATTCAAAATTGTATTTGAATACAATTATACCCTGCATGTTAATTGGAGTGTGTGTTTATTAATTTATTTCCTTTTTATATCCGTAAAGAGTATAATATAAAACGATTTAAAATAAGATTATGAAGCATCATGGAGCCTTAGCGTCAACAATTTTTACGTACTTAAGATTCTGACCAAAAGCGATAAAATAGAAGGTCGAATGTTTAAAAATGCTACCGGTTCAAAGTTCAAAAATGCTGGTTGAATCGGCTTGAACTTTTGACTGCCACATTAGGTTCATGTCTGCTTAAAAATTAGTGAACAACGCATGGAAAACTAAGAAATATGAGTCTTAACATTATTTTTTGCTAAATACTTTTATTGAAAAAAAAAGCACAAAAATGTAAAAAAATATATTTGTGAACCAATCCAATAAGAAAGATCTTGAAGTATGAGAGTGACTTTGACATTAATTAATTAATATTATAACCTTAATGAAGGATTTTTGTGGGCTGTGAAAGGATTTTTCTCTGACAATGTGAGGATTTCGACCGGAAAATGATGGATTAGAGTCAGGAGGAAAGGAAACAGAAACGCTAGACCCACCTTCACTCCAAATAATAATAATTATAATAATGAATTTATTCCAGCGTATCCGGCATGTGCGTGCAAGACCCGATCCGTCATATAAACATACCGATATCAATATTGATAGGTAGCTTGTTGATCTAGTGCTTAATAAACTTGCCTAGTGATCCATACCATCAAGCTAGTACACTTTATTATAGCGCAGGCACATAGCTTAGTTTTGAAATAGTTATAATATTAACTTGACATAATATATTCCGTGTTCGTATTTCTATTTAAAAATATATATAATATTAGGTCCTTACATATGAAATTGGCGTTTAGTATTGGAGGAACATAAAGCCGATTTTTTTTTATTATAATATATTTATTTAATCAAAGTATGTACCATTGCTATCTATGCACTTTTGCCATCTCATAGGTAGTTCATCGATCCCTTTACTAAAAAAACCATTCGGACGGGAATCAATAAAATCTTTGAAGGCGGTTTGGACTGCCCCATCGGAGTTGAATTTTTTCCTTTGCAAGATGTTATCCAAATTTCGAAAAAAATGGTAATCTGTTGGGGCAAGGTCCGGAGAGTACGGTGAATGTCTTAGACATTCTAATTGAAGCTCCTCTAATTTGGTAGCCGTCTGTTGTGCAGTGTGTGGTCTAGCGTTATCATGAAGCAGCAGGGGCCTAGAGCGATTAACCAGCCTCGGTTGTTTAGCAGCTAGCTTTTCCATCATGGTTTGCAGTTGCTGACAATAGACATCTGCCGTAATCGTCTGGCCAGATTTAAGAAAGCTGTAGTGAACGACACCAGCACTAGTCCACCAAACGCTCACAAGGAACTTTTTTGGAGTCAATTTTCGCTTGGGGCATGGTTTGGCTGGTTCGGCAGGGTTCAGCCATTGCGATGAGCGCTTCCGATTATCGTACAGGATCCACTTTTCATCACAGGTAATGATTCGATAAAATACCTTCATTATTGTGCCGGTTGAGTAATGCAACGCAGCAGTCAACGCGCGTTTGTTGATTTGCTTCACTCAATTCGTGAGGTACCCACCTTTCAAGCTTTTTCACCTTACCAATT
>JADDOH010010236.1:0-15865 GCA_016648135.1 Agrypnia vestita
TTCTAAACTGAGTGGCGGAATGTGTCGGTGTGTCTAGAAGGTTCCTGTACATTCGATAAATTTCTTGAAAGTTCTGGAAGGAAAATGTTCTAGAAATTTCGCGAAAGTTCCATGACGATCCAAACAGTGTACTAAAAATCTACGCGTGTGAAGCCGTGCGGGCACGGCTAGTTATATATTAAAATTGTTTATACACTCGAAGGATGAAGCCCAATATTTTAGTTCCTTTGGATGTAACTTGGTGATGTGTCTCTCGAAAAGTAATTTTGAGTCTAATACAATCTGGAGGTCTCTGATTTGGGATGTTTTCGAATGGGGTTGATTTTTTTAGAGTAGGGGAAGTTTATGAGTCTTTTGTTTCTAGTAAACTGTATCATTGAGTGTTTGCTAGGGCTTAACTGTAGTTTGTGTTGAGTGCAGTAGACGTCAAGGCGGTTTTTGTTGGGTTGAAGGTGCAATTTAAAAAAAAAAAAAACAAACAAGTTCATTTCAAGTATCGAAAAAATCTGAATAAGAATGTTTATTTATAGATTTGACAACTTAATATGTATTATAATTGGAATAAAATTCGTTTTAGTATTTTTATTGTGTATTTTTCAAAAAAATTGTACCTTATGTTTTAATAATATAAATAAAATAAAGCACAATTGCTTGTTATTATTATTGCTTGGTGTAATATAATAAAAGAGAGTAATGTTTCAGATTAATATAAAAATCACTTGACGGCATGTTATTATCCAAAAAACGCCTGAATTTGTTTACCAGCATTTCAGTCAATAACTTTTTACCCAGCATAGAATTTTACGCGAAGAAAAAAACAAATTAAACGAAAAACTACACATAAAACGTGTATGGGAAGTTTAATAAAAGTGTGTAAGAAAAAGAAAAATTATTCCGTCGTAAATTATTGAACACGAACTTAGAAATACCTCCATTAGGTGATTGGGTCTCGTAGAGGACACACATAGAATATTAATAGTATTTTTTCTTCGTCTTGAATGAAACAAGTATTTGGTCTGAGTAGATATATATCTATAGCAAAAATACTGTGAAGTTTATATAGATATTTTTGATCACTTAGGTAAGATATTTAGTTCGTTAAAAAAATCTAATTTAATTTTTTTACTATACGAAATATATTATATATATACAATATATTATAGATAATATATATCTATATATATAAGTATATATATATAGTATAATTATATATAGATTCTGTAGGTGTATCTATTATAATAAATTCTTTTTATTATAATTGTTATAATATTCTCTTAGTTACAATTATCCAGGTATAATATTTTTAATAAAATAATATAATATAGATATACTATTGATTCATATTAGAAATAGTTTATGGTAAAACATGATTATTTTAATTAACACCAAATTAAACTAAGTAATAAAAACACATTGAGTTACATTATTCAATACTTTAGTTTCGAGAGAAGGAGTCTCTTTCATTATTAGTGTAATTAATCAGGTGAAATGAATTAATAACATAACAACTTTAATAACTTAAGCCTACGCAATCCACTTCCTTACTCAAACAGGTTAAGAAAATTCTGTATTTAAGTTAGTTACACCTGGCGATGAGAGTTGTGATAAATGTGACTCAACGTGTGTATATTACAAGGTTTATTTTGTGTTGGATATCTTGGAGATCTGACAGGAATTGTCAATTTCAAATTTCATTCCAAATTTTGCAATGGTACTCTTTAGGACAATGAGCCAAACACAGACACCCTTCAGTCATGGTACAGCTTTACTTTGTTGGCAACCAAAATAGCAACATGAAGACGGTTAAAAATATTAATCCGTTAATTATTATATAAGCATTGTATAATTTAGTCAAAAAAATATTTAAATGTCATTGGAACATTCCTAAACAATAAAAGACTTCAAAAAAGAAAATTGAAAATGTGTATTCGGCTATTCTTGGTAAAATATAACATTTGTGAACTCACGTGAACTTTAAATATCATGTAGTGATTATTATTTTTGATGGGGATGTAATATGAGAACAAAAATTAATAAAGCTTCTGCAAAATTGCTGCCACTAACTATATTAGATATCTATAAATATATACTTGAACAATACCACAAATACTTTCAATGTAATTAGAAACAAATATTTTAAAATCAATAAATAAATTGTTTTCATACATTACAATTAAAATCTCCACAGTTTTTTTTTCAATATTTTAAAGCGCATCAAAAAAATTAGTTCATAAATGAATTAAAATGAATAACTTCTTCAATAACTGCAGAATGACGTGGAAACATTATTCCAATCCCAATTATAATAATTTCGTTGTCTGTCCGTCTGCGTTACTTCGTGTAACGTCTGTTACTTATTTATAGCATTTTTTTTTTCTTTATGGTAATTTTTTTATATAAATGAATAAACACTTATTCCTTAGTACATGTAAAAGTATCGCCATTTTTGATGGGTTTCAACTAGTTTATATTTATAACAAGAAATCACATTTTATAAACCACCATTTATTGAATTATCCACATCGACGTGTCCTAAGTACCTACTCTATCTGCAAATCTGTTACTTTGCAGGAAATAGCTTAGATTGAGTTTATTTTATTAATTAACTATTTATTTGAAATTCTAAACTAGTATTGCATATTTTCAAGATTTATAAAGTAATGTGTAGCTATGTGTAGCTGTAGCTATAATTTCAGATAAAGAAGTTCATTAATGAAAAAAAAATACGATCTAAGAACTCTTCTGCAAAGTGACAGATTTGCAGAGGGCACGTCGACATGTTTCGGGGCCAATGGTTCCTTCATCGGGATATAACGTATACTCAAAATTAAAATACGATGTTTAGACATTAACAAAAACAAAAAAGAAAGACAAATATCGTTTAGAGTGACAAAACAAAGACAAAAAAATACCCAATGTGATCAAAAATGAAACTAACAAAAGTAATGTGAAAATATTAAAAGAATGTTAAAATTAAAAAAAATAATAATAAGTTTAAACTAGTTTCGGTTGGGATCAGACTTTATGAGGATAATATAGTATGGACTAATCTTTTTTTATTATTAATTTTTATTAAGAGATGCAATCATGGAATACGTGTCATATCAATCTACGAACAGATTGTCACATAAATCTAAGTACAGACATTCACACAGGGAAAGAAAATCAGCGAGAGACAGAATGTCAACTAGGAGAGGGGGAGAGATTAAGCGAAGAAACAATTTTGAAACCAGACTATTAGATTAATTTATTAGTTTATTTATTATTTGGTTATTATTATTGAATGCTTCCAACTTGTCAAGTTGCAAACCTATTTCGTTTTTGTGTAAAATTTGTGGCCCTGTATTATTATCAAATGTGTGATCAAAATTAATTAGATGTTCGGCAAATTCGGAACCCCCTATATTTGTTAAGATTTTGATGTTTTTTTTTATTCTTATATTTACGTTTCTCGATGTTTTACCAATATAGAAAGCCAGACAATCATTGCAGCTGAGTTAATAAATACCAGAATGGTTAAATATATTTTCTTTTATTTTATATAAAAAGAACTAACTTGTGTGAAAATTAGATACATGAATAATTTAAGATTAATGTGTAATATGTTATTAAATACGATTTTACAGTATAAGAAAGAAATAAATAAAGCAACTTTCCTTATTAAAGATATATATAATGCTCTGAAGCATTTAAAGATTTCGTGGAATATTTTTCATATTTCCTTAATTAAATTTTCCGGCTTTAAACATTACATATTTCACAACTCGTGCTGAATAGAAAAAATGTACTTTATATTTTTAATCAGCGTTTCTACCATCTATAAAAATATAGTTTTTTTGTTTTTAATTATGTAAAGTGTCTTGAGAATCTTGTGCATACTCAAAACCTTTGGGAATAAAATATTTTTACTTACTTGTCATCACGTTCTTATCCCGTAGGACTAGGCAAATATTATATGATAGAATTCTGCTTCAACGCTCTAATCTTGCCTCATTAACTTTCTTACATTTACATTTCTTTCTTTACATTTCTCAAGAGCTTCTCTTTACTGATGAGGTCTACGTGACTACCAAGTATTTTAAAGAAATATTTAATATAAATAAAAGTTTAATCTGATATGTATATATAAGTACTGTATTTGTATCATAAATTAAATAAATAAATAAAAAAAAATAATATTAAGAATAGGTTCGTTGTTGATCTTTTTACCATGAATATCTTCTAGTATTTTGGTTTATCTTGTAATTTGTAGGAACATAAAAATTGACTCAGGAAACAGCCATAATAATTTATAAATCAATAATATCTTAACTATTGTAGACCTACTTGGGGAACGAAAAAGACATTAAAATCAAATTCAAGAAAACAGCTACTGGAAACGTTCTTAGGATAAATAAATACTATTTTAATACAATGATGTTGACGATTTCAATTGGCTTAGTAAAATGATTTAAAATTTAAAAATTTAAACGATAGAAAGCCAAAATATTCCAAAAATAAAATTCTATAAAGTATAGGTATTCATGGTCATAACACAAGAAATGAAAACGAAATATGAATTCCAAATCAAAAGAAAAGAAACACAAAAACGTTTTAAAGGACCAGAGAATGATGATGTCACATCACAGTATCCTCCCCAATAATAATAATTTCGAATGTCCGTCCGTAACTTCCTATCCTATGGCTGATCTCATTCTGTTTTCATAATAAGTATGATTTCAAAATTTTTATTTGATGAAATGAAAAACTTGAATTTACGCTTTTATAATAAAATTCTCTGAATAGTATTTATTTTCAGAAATATTTCGATTTTTTTAAATACTTCAATTTAATGAAAATTAAAAGTTATTAGTGTATTCATTACTATTTCGCATATGTCTTTGGTATTAATCATTTATCAAAATATATAATTCTTTATGTAACAATGTCTGTCACTAACGCAACCAAGTGGCTCAAATAAGGATGGAGAGTATAAAATAAAGTACAAGCAAGCATAATTCTACGTTAAAATGTCCGTCACTAACACTAACGTTATCAAGATGGTACGTTTCTCTAGATAACGCTGTTATCACAGCCTTAACTGGCAGCCAAATATATAATAAACGACCGATGTGAGGCAGCACGGTCTTGCATTGTAGCTAGAAAATTTCAACATGAAGAAGAATGAGAATGACCGATGTGGGAACTTTTGCTCATAAAACGGTCCTGGGTAAGCGGCGGATACGATTTAAAATGCTGTGTTTCTCCATTGCCAACTTTAAAAAAACAAATCGTTTGCTTTTTTTTTTAATAAACAAGGAGTACAGCTTATTTTAAAATACATTTAGATATTATTTAACATGCACAAGTGTTAAATATGCATGATTTAATATTCGAGTCACTTAACGGAGAGACGCATCGAAATTATTTTTTTTTTCACGACAATTTTATTTTTTCCGACGGCGATCATATTTTTGACGCTTAATTTTTACTTTTGAACTTACGTTTTTTGTTTGAAATGTGTCATGTTGAAAGAATCCACGGCGACAGATCTTCTGTATTATGATTGCTACTAAAATGCAGTACGCAGCGTGTGGTTTTGCCATTACCAATTTCAAAAACCAACCAAATCGTACGAAAATCAACGGGCAATGGGCGACAGCTAATCGCAGGCACTGCACCAAGCCTAGCAGCCTAGCAGCCGATTGCTTAATTGCTAGTAATATAATTATTATGTAAAAGCGAATTTTCGCATGATTTGTATTAGTTAATGATGAAATTATATTATTTACTAAATAAATAAAAATCTAAGACATCTTAAATCAAAGACACGGAAGGGCATGTCCTGTAATCAGGAGTGCAGTTTTCATAAAATAGGAACACAGAAGATTTACGACCGGCAATTTTAAATGAAATCCAGGATTATAGACACATGGATAGTAATAAGAATAAAAAGAGAACAATTTTGAGATTGCCAAAGTCCAACAGGGGTTGTACAACCAATAGTAATAATGAAGATGATGCAAAGTAACGTCTCTATTTCGGATGACTTGGATTCATATTGCATACTCGTTTCGAGTATTCTAATGACCTAAACATCCAGGCTACCCTTTCTGAAGCCTTTTGACAATAGTGATAAACGATGTATTTATGCCTAGTTAAATAATATTGAATTTTTATGGATTTAAGACACAATCAAATTAAATAAATTACTTTGTTTTCAATTTATTTTATTGCCGTGTGAAAAATATTTCTATAAATACAGTTTTTTGTTTGTTGTTCTAAGGTAAACTATTTTATTATATAAATGAATGTAAACGCAGAGCTTTTTTTATCTTTTTAATATATTTCTCTTTTTTTACAGATGGACGATGTATAATTTTGAAGATTGAAGAAGAAGCAATTGAATATAAATTTTCGTAAAAAATAATAAAGTGGTATTTTTGTCAAGTAAATATATTTAAAAAAGTGATTTTTTTACACATACCTACATATTATTTTATATACATCAAGTTTTAACGTTTAATCGAAAAGCTTGAATTTTCCTTGAGTAAAGTGTGATTTTTAATAAAGTATTGAATAATGCTCAAAGTGTTTGTGTATTAGAGCGTAATATACATCCGATATGAAGCACAAGAAGTGACACAGTTAAAAAAATCTTGTAGATTTTATTAGACGAGTGTCTTTTGTCTGTATTTGCTTTATATCAGCGAAATGTTACACAGAAGTTCTTCATCGCGGCGCCGGAGGGCGTCTCGGAGCGCGGCATCCTCTCCGCAGGGGCGGGCAGCGCGCGCTCCCGCGGCCCCCACCCCCACCCCCTCGCTGTCGCCCGCCCGCCGAGCCAGCGTGGCCGTCACTTCCAACACGGAGGCCCTGCAGATCCCGCGGAGCCCCAGGAGGAGCCCCCGACACAGCCTGGCTCCGGACCTCGACATCAGCCCGGGGACTCCGGAAATGGACGAGAGAACATTACCGGTACCTTACATGGATAGGAGCCCGCGACACAGCCTGGCGCCAGATATCCCGAACTTTAATAAGAGCCCTAGACACAGTCTCGTTCCCGATTATAACAGAAGCTCTAGAAATTCCCTCGTTCCGGAGAGCGCGTCCAGAAGTCACAGGAACTCCCTGGTGCCGGACAGTTCCGCCTTGAGTCCGAGAAACAGCCTGGCTCCCGGACTGGATAGAAGTTCCAGGCAAGGCCTAATACCCGACGCCGCCTACGGTTCCAGACTGAGTTTGAATCCTCTAGATTTTAACAGGAGTCCGAGGAACAGTCTAGTACCGGACACGGCGAGGAGTCCCAGAAACAGCTTAGTCCCGGAGTCCACCAGCTGGAATCAGCACAGAAACTCTCTCGTTCCGGACATGAGCAGGAGCCCGCGGCATTCTCTCACTCCCGCGCAGTCGGACATGAACAGAAGCCCTCGCGGGAGCATCGCCGCGGAGAGTCCGAGACTGAGCCCCAGAGGAAGTATAGGGGACGGCAGCAGAAGTCCGAGAGGCAGTATCTGCGGCGGCCTCATCACCGACGTGGGGAACCGCAGCCCTCGCGGGAGTATAGGGATGATTCCCGAAGTAGGCAGAAGCCCTAGAGGGAGTATAGGGATGATATCCGAGGCGGCGAGAAGCCCCCGAGGTAGTATAGGAGGAGTGATACAGGAAGGAAGGAGTCCCCGGGGTAGTTTGGGCGGCGAGGGCGGGCGCGGGGCGAGGGGGAGCCTGACCTTGACCTTCCAGGAGCCGCCCAGTTCGGGGGGCAGGAGGGCGAGTGACGACAATGGGGCAGCCGGTGAGTATTTATTACCTTTTATTTTTGGATGTTCACTCATTTGAAATGAAGTTATTATGAATTGAAATTACATTTTTCATTAGTTTGACAGATACAAATGTGATTGGTAATTTCGCAATTTATAAAATCAAATAGTACGTAAAAGTTTCAAAATAGTATCTCACGTCATTTGCTTCATGTCAGGTAACAATATGTTACAATTTGCTGTGCCAAAAATGAAAACTAAATTTGACCATTGGCTTGCCAGCTTCCTCAAGCTCTTGTATGGACGTGTATTTAAAAAAGGACCATAAGAACATGATTAATAAATATTAGCACTGCGAATTACTACAAATTCAAACAAAATAATACATTTTGACAGTATATTATCATTTTCTTCTTTACAAAATTAAATGAAGTAATTTTAATTTTCGTTATATTTATTTTCATTTATTTATATAAACTATGGAAAACTTTTATAAAAATAATATTGGTTAAGTCAGTTAAACGTATAAAGTCTCCTCTGAGACAGATGTTGTCATTGTGGGGTAAATGAGGAATATACAAAATGTACAATTGTATTCGTAATTGATTGTCATTTAAATGACTAAATAATACGTAAAAATAACTAATATTTGTTTTTGTAATTGATATATTATATATCGTGAATTTAATGTCTATTCAATATTTTAAATAATTAATTTATTAACGGTGTCAGATGGGTCTTTTAAAAATACAAAATATTAATACAATTTACAAAACTACTTTAGAAAAGTTAGATACAAAAATATCTCAAGAGTTGTACAATACTATAATTTAATTGCTTAATTAATGTTGTATACTCTTATGTTATTATAACTATTTATTTATTGTATTTATTAAACTATTTTATGCGTATAAACAATGTGAAGGTATATAAAGTAAAAATTTTTTATTTGATTTTATTTTGGGAACATACGGTACAATATTATAACAAATTTATATAATATCGAAAAAATATTCATTTAGTATGACCAGCAAAGTTTCCTCAAAGCTGGTAAAAAAAAACTAAGAAAAAAATAAGATAATAAAACAATTATTAGGGACTGACCTAAACTAGATTTTCAAGCGACACCGAATTTCGCCTTCAATTCTGGTTTCGGACGAAGCCGAAAATGAAACCAAAATTATTTAGACATGTTTAAGTTTACATTATATTCTGAAATCTTGTATGTTTTTTCTAGACTTAAAGAATTAAAATCGGGTTAAATTTAAATAAAAGTTATCAATTTAATTAGCTGAATAATATTTAGATATATCTAGAACTACTCGTAATAAATTTATTTTAGTGAACAAATGAGTGAAATTTTTATCACATTAGCAATCTTAATACTACAAACAAATCAACTATTTTTAGAGGTTTTTTATTTGGACAAAAGTAGTACAGTAAATAACCAATTCATAATTAAACTATAAACTTTGTTGAAAAAAATTACAATATTTGAAAATTACAAACTCGTTCAATTTTGAAGTACCTAATATAACAATTCACGTACGCAGGTTTCGGCCGATTTTTGACCAAAATCGAAACCGCGGTTACCGAAAGCTAGTTTATTTGGCCGAAACTGGTCGAAACCAAAACTGACCAAAATCAAAAATTCGGTCGGTCACTAAAAATAAAAGATATATTTTCATAAAATAATAAATACCGTTGAAATATGAAATTAATAATGAATAATTCGGAAAAATAGTAAATCCATACTACTTTTTACTCCCTTTATATTAACTCGTGGCGTCTGCTTGCTTGCCGTCAACAAAAACTTTGGATCGATTTTTGACCTTGGCAAGTAGACTCGTGGCAATGACTAAGAAGATCTATCAAATTTTCGTTAAAAAAATTAATAATTATAGTATAATTTCGGATTTTTAGAAATTTTATTGGTTTTTTCAAATTGGAATCATTAGAAAAGTTTAATTACGGCGGCCCGATAACGTCGCGGAATATTTTCTAAATTTGAATTACTCCGTCGGTATGCATAAAAGGTACTTCACTACGAATGTCGGAAATCTAAATTGACTGACAAATGTTTTTTTAATTTAATCTTCAAAGCATGAAGTGTCTTATCAAAGCTCAAAACAGCTGACATTTTAGAAATATATTAAATTACTGTAAGTTTAGTGTTATGTTTATGTTTTAATTCGTCTTTAATTGTTGTTATATTTTACAAAGAAAGGGAGTATAATAAAAACTTGGTTTTTATGAGTTACTTTTTTTACGATGTATGTAGTACCCTATGTAACATAGTGTTTAACATAAGTTCCAATGTTTTAATTGCGCATTTTACACATTCAAAGTTTGGTGTCGTTAAGTACCTATATGAGATTTGAGAGACATTTTTATAGTCGATAACTCCGACCACGGAGCTATTAACGAACTTCCAAGTTTATCAATTTTATATTGGTTTTATGACTTAACTTTGAGCTCAACCATTATTTATTTTCTCGTTGGTTTATTTGCTCGGAATATATTATATTTTATCCTCCACAAAAGGTAGCATATTAAAGAATACCAAACATGTAAATGTGAACCAGTTGGATGTCTGTGAAGCAAGCCATATTGCTCAACTTTTATGAGATTTTTTCTCATATAAATTCAAAGAATCTTTACGGAATACCGCAGACGGAAATTAAAATTGAAAGACAAAATAAAAAGTTAAAATTTTTTAATATAACATTTAATTGAAAAATTAAGATAATCTTTTTAAAATTCTTTACATTAGGTTTGCCACCGTACGTACGTACGTGCGTGTGGAAATGTCTTGAAAGTGAAAATTAACACTCTCCGTCATCCAATCAAACTAAAATTTTGCACGTCGACTCGACGTACATGACAACGTATTTTGACAACTTTGTCGGTATGCAGGGTCATTGTGGTTATTTTAGTTTTTCGCGAAAAAACTCGTCGACCGAGAGCTCGATTCCAAAAATTTCAAGTTTCCCAAACGGACGCAGCCCGCCGACGTCTTTAGGAAATACATTCGTCACGGGACGTCTCTCTTCCTCAGAATTGAGTCAAATTTCAGCTTTTTTTATTTTAATCCGAAAACCACTTTGAAACGTTAATAACTTTGCGAATTTTTGTTCGATCCTGAAAATGAAAACTTTTCTCGAAACCCTCTGTGGGACCTGATTTTTATTATATTTTTCAGGACCTTAGGGTGCAAAAAGTGCAAAATCCCGGCCTTATTTCTTTTGTACGTTGGAATTTTGTATCCGTCTCTTTCTCGTGGCGTGACAAAAATAAAAGCAATTTTTTGGGCTTTTTTTACCGAGCGCGATGTTTCTGCGATAGTTTCTGCATAGTTTGAAAAAATTCAAAAATCGAGTATCATGTTCGTATAATAGTTAAAAACCTCATCTTTTGCCCATTTTTTATTTTTTTTACCCTCTACAGTTTTTTTGATATCCACCTTAAACCAAAATTTTCTGTTTTTTTTAAATAATTTAATTTTAAAAAATCAGAGCGATGTGCGACAACTTCCTACACATAGTGAGCTATAGTACGCATCTTTGTTCCGAATTGCGTGTCCACGGAATGGCGTTCGTTTTAGAGGTTTTTTTGCCGTTTTTTATATTTTTGTATGCTACTCTGGGACGCGTTGGCCAATTTTACATGTAAATATCGCAATCAATAGAACACGAGTTCGGCTATCGAGTGTGCTAAAAATAAATGTTCCGAAGTTTAGAATTAAATCCACTTTCATTCGGTTTTCACAGTTTCAGCTGCTGCTTTGCGAGGCATGGTTTTATTCTCTATCTAAAAATCACGATTTGTAGAGTTTTTTCTTTTAAGTCTTCTGGCATTTTTATTTTTTTTTACATTTTTTTTCGCAAAGTTACAAGCAAAAACAGAATTATTTCACACCAAATCTGGAATTATTTTCATGTGCTAAAGATACAGTAATGAAGGGTGGTAGCGGGTAAGAGATTTATCAATCATTTCCTTTCAGAGGGCGGGTGTAAAGGTGAAGTAGGTAAATAATAAATGAGAATGTAGATTTGTAAATACTAGAAGATTAATAAAGGAGTATTTTTGTTAATAATTAATTTTAATGAGAATACTTTAAGCAATATTAATCATTTGTTCCTTATAGCGGATTGGCACTAATGTTTCTTGTTTAAAATAATTGACTGCAACAAATAAAAAAATATGCAGAGTTTATATCAATTATCACTCTCATTTGGAATGAATTAACTCAATAACTGTCCAGCACTTTTTAGATAGCATATTCAAAAATTCACTTGCACAATTATTCCCCTATATATCCACTAAATTGTTCGCTTCATTCGTTCATGGATGTCTTTTTTTTTTTTTTTTTAAAAAAACAAAAACAAATTTTTTTGGCCCTTCGCAGCGCCTTATACACCCGCATTCCAGCGCCTTGTAGAACACTCGGGGAGTCTCCATTTTCTTTTAGACTGATTGGAAATTTTCCGAGACATTCGATGAAAACTTTTTACTGCAATATATACACGTAGTTCATAATAAAACAATATATAAAGATATGCATATAGCAGCATCATTATCAAAAGTCCTCGAGATCGTGAAAGTTGCGCCGACTAATGAGACTAATTCTGGATCAACAACTTCTAAAGCATCTTGGGCGTGACAAGACAGCGGGTGTCATCAGTGCCGTATTTTATTTCTTTATTTATTTATTTAACGGGAAACTAACACTACAAGCAAAAAACGGACTATACATGAATATTAGATAATGAGACCATCTAACAACATTCCACAGAATTCGCATGCTATGTATTAACTTATAACAAGTCTTAAAAAATATATATAAAAAATGAAATGTTTAATTAAGAACTAACCATGAGAGTCAAAGAATTAATGGTATAAAGGGAATCAGAAATGAGAAGGTAAAGATAGATCTACTTAGTAAACAGGGGATGAAAAAAGAAGTCTTCCTGGTTACAATTCGCTATTGGCATTCAATTTTAAAGTTTTGTGTGCTAATGTACACCATTGCCCTCTAGCTGAACCTAACTCTTTTAGATTACTAGGTACCGCACTCAATGTTTGCTTTTTGAAGGTTTGCTTTCAGGGAGACATTGAAGCGTTTTTTTCCGAAACGAAGACAGTTCCTCAAAATAATCTGGTTGGACAGAGTTACGAATGAAGATGTTATAGTTCGGATGAATAAAGTAAAATAAGTAGTTAGAAAAACGAAAATTGGATGGTTTCAATATCTCGAATATGTTGAGCTTATTGGTGTAGTAGTCAAGACGCTCGTCTACTGATCTGGTGATCGGTGGTTCAATTCAGATTCCAGGACATCAGCAAGTAAGTCGTGTTTTCATTGCGCAAGCATTTACACAAGTTTGAGAATAGTAAAAATATTGATTGCAACATCTCACAATGCAGGGAAAGAATGCCGAAGACCAGGGCCCTGGAAGAAGAAGGAACCTAAGACATTGGTTTGGCCGGTCTGCTGTAGTGCTTTTTCTATATTTTTCTATTTCTATTTCTATATTTTTGTAGTGATGGCAGCCAATGTCAGTTTAACGGATAAGGCGTAAGAAGAAGCAGCATAGTTTCATCAAAGTTGGTACAGGGGGAAGCTTTTTTCCTATTTTTTTTATTTATTACTAGCTGAAACCTATCAAAAATGACGGAACGTTGGTTCGCATCTTTCCTGCTTAGCCCTAGTATATATTTATAGTATTTTTTTTTGCGGTCATCATGCGTTGAGCGGCCGTTTTAGGTTTGCTGGCCCGAGGTTCAAGCCCCATCTCCTGTCGTTTAATTTGGTTTTTCAGCCGTGAATTCGAACGGAAATACGAACGTTACACGAAGTTTCTGACGAATAGACAGACGGACGGACAAACGGACAGATAACGAAATTGTTATTTTTGATCCTACAATGTTCTCTTTTTCTTAAAAAAAAAGATACATGCAAGATTGTTAATGTATATCGATGTATTGATTATTTTTAATACTCACAGAACTATAAAAAAATATTAATAGCTTGCTGAAATTGAAAAAAACCCTCTTAGGCCGTATATGAAGGATATCTGGAAAGCAAAAACAATCGAACTGCAGATTTCAATACAAAAAATCCACACAATTCAGTCGCATAAGGACGAATTATTCACGAAGTTCTTTGTGTGCGTCTCTTTTTCAAATTCTAGTATTAATCATATTCTCTTTCAAGAGTTTCCTTTCCTCGTATACTCTGTGCGCGAAACGTGAAACGGGTGGCTTTTGCTCCGGTTTATATTAAATTTAAAACTACTAATGCAATTTCATTGCACAGAAATAGAAAAAATGTCTACAATTATTTTAATTAATTTTTGCCACCGTTTGCATGGCACAGTACAAGAATGTTAGTCTTATTCTTAGATAAAACTTAAAGTAATTTATTAAGAGTAGATGATAACTTTTTACACTGAATAATTTGAGTACAAGAACTACTATAATTTTATTACAAATTCAAGGTGATTAAACACAAAAGTAGAATAAATGAAATATGATACTTTGTACACTAATAATCTACGCATAATCATCGTCATCATGATTATCAACATCTTCATAACTTTGTCTCACTTTACTTCCAATAGTGAAGTGAGACAAGGTGGGTGAGACAGGCTTCTTCCAAGGATCGCCAATCATCTCAGTCC
Source organism: Agrypnia vestita (assembly GCA_016648135.1). Taxonomy (NCBI): domain Eukaryota; kingdom Metazoa; phylum Arthropoda; class Insecta; order Trichoptera; family Phryganeidae; genus Agrypnia; species Agrypnia vestita. The sequence goes on from JADDOH010010236.1 coordinate 14,423, forward strand.
GTCTTTATCTCTTCTCATTTATCTCTGCACATCATCCACGGCTTCTTGGAGGATCTCCAATACTTATTCCACTTTAGATGATTCTTTTCCACCATACATTTGGACAAAAATGTCCAGCCCGTTGTCATTTGAGCATACAGATCGAATTTTTCTGAAGAATTTTATATACAATATACATATATTATTTATATAGTATACACATACTATATTTAATTTTATTTATTTACCATGAACTTAAATATTTGTATGTAAGGAAGTGATCCACTCATTTTACTAGGATAAACCTGTGCCGAAGATTTACAAAAATATAATAATATGTAAAATTAATTAATTGTTTAGATATTGTGGGAGTTGATAGAAAATGTAGATAAAAAATCAAATAAATATAATTGAATACAATAGCAGATAAAATAACGAATGTAAAAAAATATGTGTATGATCAAATATATGACTAGACACAGTTCAATGAGTTCATAAATAAGTTAAAACCTGTTTACCACATTTAGGTACTTGTGCAAATACAGTTGACTATCGATATTGTCTTCACTGAATAATTTTGTGTCAGAAAAAATAAAAGTAGGTTGTCCACTAAGATGGATACCAAAGTGTTACAGATTGTCATTATTTAATGTAGCATCTATTACTCGTAAAGTAATAAGTCATCTCGGTCAATCATTACATCGGGCGCCCGTATTGGGTAGTGAAATATGTCTAGTTCGGTTGGGTGACGAAATCACAACGGCTCGTGAGCACGCTTCGTTCAACGCTTGGTAGCATGCGCGCTGAAATGTCGTGATAGAGAGCTCTATTAGCAGGATATCTGACGGATACGTCTACAGCCGACACAAACTTGAAGGGAGTTTTCTTTTAAACAGTTGGAATAATTTTCATTATTATCATTTTTGTTCTCTAATCCTAGGAGAATACGATATCATTCTCAATGACTCGAAAAAACGCTTTCATCTTTCCACGTGCAGTCAAAACCCAATCTGAGTGTTTGTCTTAGAGGCAATCCACCGGCCATCTTAATTCAGGAGGAACAAGAATGCCTTCTTGGCATTCAACAGACATTGGCAATATTTAAAGCATTGGCATTTTCATCGGACCTAAAATATATAATAAAAAAATAGCAAAACGAAATCACTCCTGGGAAGAATCCGAAGATTATTGCAAATCTCAATCTTGCAAAAATAAATGTAACGCAATCATAGTCTCTCACATCAACTACTGTTGCAGCAGTGCGCTGTTTCTAGCTAATAAAGAGTTTAGTAAATGACAATAACCCAACATAAATTTAACTTAAAAAAGTGATACACAAAAATCAAAGTGATGTTAGAAAGTTGAAGAATTATGATATTCATACCAATAATTAAATATAATCTACTTCTATTTTTAATAAAATTATTAATAAACACAAAACTTAAGAAAAAAAAAATCGAACAT